>NW_019379491.1:326698-364861 GCF_000648655.2 Copidosoma floridanum | reverse complement strand
AAAAAAATAAATTACTTGGAGTTTAGGGACAAAAATGGATTTACCAGCAAATGTCAAGTTATTTTTCATACCTGTTACTCTTTGCGATGTAATACCTCGTCGATGTAAAACTACGGAACTCCAGTAAACGTACAATGCGCGTAATATCGTCTATTAGCACTAATGGACGGTACCCATCCACCATTCGAAAGCTCCTTGCAAGCTGGACATGGTAAGTCCGAGTACCGTATTCCTACCAGCTCTCAGGACAATGATATAAATGTATAAAAAAAAAAATAAATAAATAAGAAGCCAAAATATATTCTCCTTGCATTTGATTATCAAGCCGTGGACATGCGCATACCTCGGATAGTATGCATGACAAGCCACCGAAAGCTCGACTTTGACGGAGAGACACGCAGCCACATCTGTAGTGAGAATAACAGAGGCAGCAAGAAACAGTAGGGTATAGAGGGATGAAGGCGAGGGGAAGAAAGAGAGAGAGAGAGAGAGATGGTGGTGGTGCACAAAAAAAGGAGGAGAAAGCGGGCGGCGCGCGCAAGCCACACCCCCCCCCCCCCGTTTCTCCGCTCGAGCGCGAATGAACGCTTTTCACGGCATTCGGCCGAGAGGCCATCCTACCTACACGGATACCTTCCATCCCCCAAAAGTGTACCTATGCACGTATACACTTACTTGTATGTGCCTACGCTCCACGTACTGTACAATGTAATAGTACAGAATTCGGGGAGAGTAAGTATATCGCTCAAGTGCTGCGATTTCGCGGGTATACGTGGAAGGGATGAAGCAGCATACACACATACGCGCCGTCCAACTCTTATATTCTCCATTCGTCCTCCTCTGATGGACGACTCATTGTACTGCTTATTGTACGTGCATAGTCTACCCCTCGTGTGCGTTGAGACTCGAGTCTCGCAATGTACTGCTTTCACTCTGACACGCGATTGAGCTTGTGTACATCGACAATGGCACATGTTAATGTACTCAGCTCACCCGTTGCGTGGCCGTTGATTCGGTGTACGTGCGACAAATGGGAGGCACTACACGTGTACAGCCATTGCAGCTACTTTCCCTTCGATGAATCAAATAGTAATCCGAGCCTGTACTCTACAAGGACGTTCCGTATTATAGACTGGGAATAGGTATTTTTTCTCTACCTACAGCTATATATATGTATGGTGCAATTTATTCGCTACGTCCTGTTGGGTGAAAAAATAATGCAAACGTGAGCAGGAAAATATTGTCACCTCAACCTGAGGTACATATGCCCAAGTCATTTAGTCACTACTCGCTCCCGTAAACGATATTATAGTAGTCCAGTATAGGCTGTTGAAAAAAGATTATGTTGCATAAACATTACTAGCCGATTGATGTCATTCAACCCGCTACAATAATATAAATCGATGGCAATCGAAGATGATAAAACAAGTTACTTACGACGAATTGTATGATTTATGTTAAAATTGTTTTTGGGAATTACCATCAACATATTTATAGTAACGTGAAATACGCGTTATCACGTGTTTTAGAAAACGTAGTTGTTTTGTCGACGACGTGACGACTGAATCACGTACAATTTGAAAGTTCGAATGGATTTAATACTGTGGGAAATCATCTATAGTTTTTCGAATGATTTAAAAATGGCTATAGTTATAGTAAATATTATTACAAAAAAACAAGTTAACTGAAAATTTAATACATTCCAAAAATAAGTGTCATTTACAATTATCATTTAATTACTTGTTCATTATCAAATTGTCATAATCATGTAGTAATGAAGACACTGCTTAAATGATTAGAAAATTTTTTTTCTACATTTTAAATCAACAGGGAAAGTTCAACGTCTACGTCATAAGATGATATACTCAAACTCATTGTAACTAAATGAACGTGTGGACTGCTAGTGTTACTTCTGCTCTTGAAAAGGTGACATCTTACAGGTATTTCTACAGATTTTTTCAACTCACGACAGTACTCAAAATAAATTTTTTTTTGATACATTTAGTTTGGTTTAGTGAAAAGTGAAAACCGTAATACCGAATATTTACAATTTCAATACGAATTCATCGTTTCCTTGAAAATAATCATGTACGAATTAGTTTGCACCACACTTCTGATAGTTGGAATAATATCTGGCAATGTATTGACTATTACCGCTGGAAGATCTAGTTATAAACATTTCAGTGTCACTTGCAATCAACTGATACTCAGCCTCGCCGTTTCAGATTTGTGCGTAGGTTTTGCTATGCTCTATTATCTAGTCTTTATTTTTGCTCCATCCATTGGTGGCTACAAGTATTTGTGTTTACTCAGGCAAGTAACGCCGTTATGCTCTCGGTGTATATAATTATACGTACTATTTTTATTAAAACAAAAATAGGTTTTATTTTTCAATATTTTTTGATTCATTAATTAATATTTCTATTGTCCTTTTAACAGGTTTGTGTTTCTTTGTGGTGCCTCTATGGCAAGTTTTTTCAACATATTGGCAATAGCTACAAATCGATATGTCGCGATAGCTTACCCACTAAAGTACTCGAAATACATAACAAAGAAAATATCAAATGCTGTTATAATTTTTAATTGGTGTACAGCTTTGATTATATCCACTACACCGTTTTACTGGAACAATTATCATTCAACGCTAAGATGTGCTTTCATAAACTTCATTCCAAGGTATGAGCCAAAGAAAAACTTTTGTTGTTTTAATACTACATTTAATTAACTTGACATCATAACAATGTTTGATTGTGCAGTTACTACCTGGATACGATTCTGATACCGATATTTTTCATTGTCTGGCTCAGTATTTTCATTCTTTATTGGAGAATTTGGAGAGCGTCGAGGGCACGTGACTACAAATGCAATCAGGTATATCCACAGCATATGACATGTATAAATTTTAATGAATACACCCAGTAACATTTCACCGTAAAACTACCATATTTTTGGGACATTATACTAAGACTATATTGTTTACCGTAAACTGTAGCTCTTTTCTCCATATAAGTTCCCAAGGTCTCCTAGATGTTGGGTTTTTCATCTACATTTATATTTTTATCCTTAATAGGTAGTCCTTTTAATCCTCGGCAGTTTTACGCTGTGCTGGATGCCTTTCGTCATCACGACAGCGATACAATGTTTGGACCTTCCGTACCACCCAAGCCAGATCTTGCGACGAATGGTGTTCTTCATAGCAATGTTGAACAGTGGCATAAACCCAATGATCTACGCTTGGAATAACCCAAACTTTCGTCAAGCCTTTCACAATTTAATGAAACGTAAGCCTCTGGTCCAACACAATTACGATTCGAACTTTCAGACTTGGAGAGAACAGCCCGATAAAATCAATACGGTCTCGGCTAAAGTTAATCAAGATGATGAAAAACACAGTTCAGTTTGAGGGTTATTTTTGTAGATTAGTACTATGGTTTTTTGTTTATTTAGCATATGAAATGTGTAACTTTGTTATTCATAATTTTTTATTACTAGTAAAATGGCAAACCCAAGCTTTTACTTTGTGCCCACCATTATTTAAAACACAAGATTTTGACAAGTATCTCTAGTACACACTATAATAAATAATTGATGGTAATCACCTCAAACACAGTGAAGTTTCGTACAAAGTATTTTTCCTCGTAACACCATCCAGAGCCAGAGAGTATGGCGCGTTATCTTCTTTCGACTTGTGCTTAATCACTCTGTACATATTCCAGTAGCCATTCCCACCCTCCGTTAACTCCTTTCTAAGTCCACCCATCGCTTGACTCTAATATTCGGTATCTGGTGGCAATCTAGGAACGCTCGGGAGCTGCAGTTGCAAAAATCCTCCCTCTGAGTCTCCCCGGCGCGCACCGGTCCATTAAAATAATAAAGCGTCAACTTTCCGAGCGGCCCCTCTTTCCTCCCGAAAATGTAATTGCTCGACTAATGAGAGCCCTACTTTTAAATCACGGCCTCGCTGTGACTAAAGTACATACTCCAGCTTTTTAACGCTCGACTCAACTCAGGCAAACAAAAAAAAACATTCTCTTTTCAAAATGCAGCGATACTTTTTTTCTGACTTTTTTGCCCACTGAAATGTGGGAGGAACACTTGTATTGCGTGGCATTAAAATTTTCACGAAACGGTTAAACGCGAGGGTAAGTACATCAGATCCGTAGAAGTTTATATTTCCCCTCGTTTTCATTCCGACGCTTCCAATTACCCCATTGTCTTTGAATACACACTTTGATTACTCCGGATAAATTAATCAATCAGTCAACCGAGAAAATAAGCCGCGGTCTCAATCACCAAATGACCTTAACTCACCACTAACGCGATCTTACAGCGGCTTCCGTATACATTTGTTGTCACATCTTCCTTGACTAAATAACAGTCCCATAACGGTACACCTGCACAAAGTTGTACTTGTAGAGCATCCTCCGTGTGCGTCTAACTATTTTACAACATTTACAGAGTGGGCGCAGATTATTGGGTCCAAAAGCCATCGGAGGCAATTGAAAACTGTAGCAAGACTGTGAGAGAGAGAGAGAGGGACGTGGCATTAAAAGACTCGCCAGAAGGGCTTGGTTCTTCTTTTGCTCTCTCCCCTGCCTTTTTTTTTCTTTTTTTTAATCTCGCGATTCTCCTTTCAGCCAAGCGTATACGCACCGCTTTACCATTATGTACCCAGTGCGTGCGTGTACCCATTGACTCTCGCTCTCCCTTGCCTTGCTTTCCTTTCCCACCCCCTGTACGTATGCGTATTCACGCTCGTGCTCGCACTGCGTAAGCGAGGAATTGGATGTGCATTGCCTCGTTCAAATTAAGTCGTACTACGGTAGCTGTTGTTGTATGGAGCAGAGAGGCTGTGTGTTTGCTCCAAAAAAGATGCGGGCTCCGATTACTTATATGGACCGACAGATGAGACTCCCTCTTTCTCTCTTCGTTGATTATTTTTTGGTGCTTTCTTTGTGCTTTTCGCGCCTGTGTACGATTTTTTTTTCTTTTTTTTTTCATTCATGGCTGCTTGAGTGTGTCCTGAACACAAGATTGCGACTTGGAGCCAAAAACGCGTGCGAGAGATTGTTGATTGATCGCGGTCGCGTCGGTGGTCTTGTATGAAACCTCTGTTTTGCTTTATTGTTCCTTTTCTTTTTTTTATTCGAAATCGATAGAGTTCTGTGATCCACATCTTTTCTATATCATTTTTTTTGGTCAATTTTTTTTTTTATTTTCAAAAAATACAAAATTTACATTTACAATTTCGTTTTATGATTTGTATGTTTCTTTGTGGTGCCTCTATGGCAAGTTTTTTCAACATATTGGCAATAGCTACAAATCGATATGTCGCGATAGCTTACCCACTAAAGTACTCGAAATACATAACAAAGAAAATATCAAATGCTGTTATAATTTTTAATTGGTGTACAGCTTTGATTATATCCACTACACCGTTTTACTGGAACAATTATCATTCAACGCTAAGATGTGCTTTCATAAACTTCATTCCAAGGTATGAGCCAAAGAAAAACTTTTGTTGTTTTAATACTACATTTAATTAACTTGACATCATAACAATGTTTGATTGTGCAGTTACTACCTGGATACGATTCTGATACCGATATTTTTCATTGTCTGGCTCAGTATTTTCATTCTTTATTGGAGAATTTGGAGAGCGTCGAGGGCACGTGACTACAAATGCAATCAGGTACATCCACAGCATATGACATGTATAAATTTTAATGAATACACCCAGTAACNCATCTATATTAAATCCTGTGAACCAATATTATCTAAAAATCAATTGAATAAATAGAAAAAAATTATTATTTCATCCATGACACGTGGCTTCATTAGCTCGAACTCAATTTTCAATTAAGAATCTCTTCCCATACTCGCTTACACAACACTAAGTAAAATTAATAAAAAAATCATCCACACAAATAAATTATTGTACAAGTAAATAATCTGGAATCAGCACACCTTACAACTAATACTAGTTAATGATTATTGCGTCCTTTTAGTCTCGTAGCTGCTTATTTCTACAATTGGACATGTTTAGCGCACTTAATGTAAAATCGAGTTGCGATAACCGAAAGATCAATCGCGAAACTAAAAACTAGTCGAGAACAAAAACAGTTCAAATTCTTTATACACCAAGTCATATTCGCACCATCCATCAGTTAGATTTACCCAAATGCTGGCACTGATCATATATTGATAACACCGGTTTAAGTTTCTCGCACTCCTCTCACGTATTATTTTAAAATTCACACACGCACAGGCCCGCCGGTCTCGATTAAGACTCCCATACACACGATGTGTCCATTCAGTTGCCCGAAGGCCAGTTATAGTAGTTGTTGGACGGCTGCGTACCAGATGCCGGATGCTGCGATGAAGGATGAGTGTAACTGGCTAGCTCCATGGGGTACGGATAGCCAAAGGAATCAACATAGTCGAAAAGCGGAGAGATCGGTCGTGGTGGCGGTAAGATCGGCAAGTAATCAAAACCGATGTAGGATGGGGCCAACTGGGTCGACGGCAACTTCTCGAGTGATCCCGTGCCTGCCACAGAGGTCCGGGTGTATGTCGCGCCCTCCATTCTCCACTGCTCTGGGTCGTTAGTTTCTGTGTCACTGCTACTGCTTTCGCTACTGTCGCTGCTATCACTGCTGTCACTACTGCTCGTACTGGTGTCTCGATCGTTGCAGTACTGATCCTCGAACTCGCGCACCTTGTCATTAAACTCTTTGTAACGTCGGGACACCGCGTTCAACACCTTGACCCAGTACTTGTTGGACTTGCTCGTCAAGTCTACCTCTACCGAGTCATCGGGGAGGCCAGCGATTTTGAGTTCGAAGATGCTCTGGAGGCACTGGGCTCTCTTAACGATCTCCGTCGCGTCCGCGTGGCACCTGTAGCAGTTGGTGAACATGCGTCTCATGTCGCGGATATAATCCGCGGAAGACTCGTAGGAGCCACGCTCGAAATTCGATTTTATACTCAGGAGATTCACGGGGTTGGTCACAGATGGGTGGTTGGAGGGGAGTTTCCGATTGAGCATCCTTAGGGGCCCATAGAAGGGCCAGGCGTACCTCACGTTCTCCTTTGACAGGAGCTCCTCGAGGATCTCGCTGCACATTGTCATGGCTGAGGAGAGCACGTACTTGCCGTGCAGCTCGACTGAGGGGAAGTGGGGGTGTTTGAGGCAGAAATTGCGTCGCCATCTCTGGAGCCGATCCCTCTCAAGGTCGAGTTGCGTCTTTTTTCTGCAAGCACTTTTCTTCTTGACTCCGGAGGATGGCGATAACGATAATGACTGATGGTACTTTGTCGATGCTCGACGTGACACTCGAGCGACTTCGATACGTGGTAGATTGGGTATCGTTGATTGAATGGCCATCGACACTTCGTTGGGCTCTTGATGAGGTGCTGCACGTGGAGGCAACATACTTTGTTTCTGTAATCAAAATATTTCATACGTGTCAGTAAGAGTTGCATTTTGTTGTACTTTAATCAAAAGTATCAGTGTGTCGTGAGGTTTCATAATTTGAGAGCCACTAATGTAAAGTTTTAGATGGTGTACGTGACTAATTTCATGATAAAAAACACATGTGCAGGGGTACTTCAACAGCAGAATTTTTGTTAATAATTTGATTATAAAACAAACTGGAGCATAATAAGATACACCGTGTGATTACAAAATTATTATTATTTTTCAATTCCGTAGGGTATGAAGAATTTTTTGTGATCAAACACAAATTTGCCTGTCTGTCACATCATTGACTTGTACTACTTAAAATTAATATTTGTATTAAAAAATGATTATAAATTATTTTTTATATTGGATAAGTACGTGATTATTTTTGATATTGGCTTATCGTATGGTACACTTTATTCATATTTAAATAGAAATCAGTATATTTTATTTTATACCTCACATAACTAATAAATAAAAAATGTTTAAATACACATCGTACGAAAAAGTATTCATATTCATTGACAATGAAGTAGTATGACAAACATGACATTTTCTCTCATGGAATAGAACAAATAAATAAGTTGTAGCTGACATGTTGGAGTGAAAATTCGTAAAATATATAATAAACATGTAAGATCATTATGTACGTGATTTCTCAAAATATAAAAAATCAATACCTGCTATACGAAACAAAAGCAAAGTATTATATCTGATTCAAAAAATTAACACTACTTTTACACTACTTGATTCTAATAATCACATAGTATAAGAGTTGCTGCTTCAGTCAGTACCATATAATAGTACACCAATGTGTCGTGATGTATGATCTTTATCCCCTTTCCCCCTCTCCGTCGCCGCACAACATTCCATGATAAAGAGAGCTACTGTTAATAGTTTTCGTACCTGGTGGTGCATGTCTCCAGGGCAAGCACCAGCAGGTCCGAGGGAAGTTTTAACGTTTCTACTTAAGCACTAACGTTCCAACATTATTTCTTTTTAATCTTTTCAATTCGAAACATTATTTTTATAATAACGCAAAAATTTCCACGGCTGACGAACCGTTGAGTTGTACTACTTAAATTTAATTTGTACTCAAATTGAACAGTATTAAATTATTGTTAGCTAGGATAAGCAGGTGATTTTTATTTCAAGTTTTGAGGCTATTACCTGCTTTCTAAGCTCAATTCGAGTATAGATGAAGATCTTGTGGACTTGAAAACTAATAGTAGTTTTTATCACCGCAAAGGAAACCATGTAAAAACTGTAGGCTGAAAATGATATTAATTGCCAATATTAAAGATAAAAGAGATTTTTTCTATTTCATTTCCTGACTCTATTCGACAAAAAAAAACTCATTTGAAATTAGATTGATGCTTTTATTTGAACGGCTGCGTTTTTCGGGAACATACAATGAAAGCGAGTGAAATTAATCAAATCAGTGGTCACTATTATTGGGTTTAAAAAATGTTAATGACTATTCTTTTATAAATTTGGTTTCTTCTGGCTTTTTCAATAAAAATTTTTGTTCATTTAATTAACAATATTGAAATGTACAATTCAACTAAGTACGGAATTAGGGCTACAGTGTAAGAATTAACAAATAAAGCAGTTACTTTAGAAATCATTGGTTCAAAAAGCAAGTCACGACCATTATCCTTCATTGTATTGGAAAAAAAAAAAAAAAAAAAATTGGCAAAAATCACTCCTCAAAACGTACCGAAAATAATTTTTAAAAAAATCCATCTTCCCACGTGTCAAAGCCCAGATACGTCAACCTCTCGAAAAAGCATACCATCGCGTAGTTTAGCTTCGAAAAAATTTGCAACGCCCCTATGTTCATCGTAAAAAAGAGAAATACCACATGCCAAAAAGTCCCGTAGCTCCTGTTCAAAAGTAACCCTTTCAATAAAAAAAAAAAAAAAAAAAAAAAAAAGAAAAACTGATAAACGACTCGGTGGGCAGCCGAAATGTTCGAACGCACTGCTGATCCATAGATAGATCAACGCGACGCGTCGAAGCGCGTCTCGTCGTCTCGCACCCGAAAAAAACGAAAATAAAAGTAAAAAAAAAAAATAATAATATTACCCAGGCTTGTCCATCTATTCATCCCCGCTCACAGTCGCACAGGCACCCCCCGGTCGCTCGGTGAAAAAGGGCTTTTGATATGCCTTTGAGCGCCGACTGCGCGTCCCCATCCCACTACACCTACATGCGAAAGATTAATTAACGTAGCACCGGCGAAACGCTCCGGGGAGAGGATCAGCGCGCCTCGAGTCTACTGCAGGTACATACGGCGGATGTAAGCACGGACAGGTGTCGGAGCAAGGGTGCCAGGACACGTGCGAGATCGGAGATTTGGGAGTGGCTGATGACGCAGGAGTGATGGTAATTGCGCTGATTGATCACGCGTTGTTTGCACTCGTGATGATTATTGCGTGACAAAATTCATTTGAGTGAAGGGGAAAAGACCTGTGTGTGTGTGTGTGCATATATTATCGCGGGAATAGTGATGTTGATTGGAAAGGACGCCCTGATATTCACGTGAAAGACTTTTCGAGCTTTAAATCTCTCCAACTTTGGACAGAGAGCGATAAAACGTTCCATTATGCTCGAAAGTTGACAAATCGATCATCAAAGTTCACCAAAGTTTGAATTTTGGATGAATTTTTCTTTTATCGCCGTATACTCGTTATTCGAAGGACTCGCCAGTAAAAAAAAAAAAAAAAAAAAACTAATAGTCGCTTAACACAGGAGCCTCCATGATTGCTTTTAAATGAATCTCGAGTGGTTTACGACCCCCCCCCCCCTTCGGCCCTTAATCCATGCCAAAGCAAAAATTACGTCGGCAATGAAAGAGCCTCATCTGGGCGGCCCATTGTGGTCTTTTATGCGCGCACGAGCACCGAGAGAGCGGAGTCAAACCATCTGGGAATCATCGGACGGCAATCGGCAAGCCCGACATGTGCAAAATCGAGCGAAGACGCGCCTCCAACGCTGGAGTGTATATCTTTTGTTGGGCTCTTGGCCTTTGATTTTTTTTTTTTTTTTTCCATTATAATAGCAAAGGTCGCTTCCCTCAATCCCACGTGCCTCTTTTCGAGGCTCTTTATACATCGAGGCTTTAATCTTGCCTGATCCGCCCCTTTGCAGACCCGATTTTTATCATCCGTTGTAGGGGCGATTTCGCGAACTATTTTTGATTAACCGGAATTGCAATTGCGGTGTTCAATTTTTCGTTTCACTTGTTTACGCTTCGTCGAAATTTTAACCAAAAGTGTGCTTCATCTCTACTTTTCCGAAGAAACGGATAGTACAAAGTATACTCTACAATTGGATTGATTTTCTGAGCTTCAACCACATGCGGGTGATCGCCAACCCTCGTAGAGCTTGAAAAAAAAAAAAAAAAACACAAAAAACAAAAAACAAAGAGTACGTAAATGAGAAACAAAAAAAAAGAAAAAAGGTTAAAAAAAGAGCGTCAGACAGGGTTGGCGTGCGCGAGAAAAATCGATGCTTAGCGTACGAATGGGCAAAAGGAGCCAAAGAGCAGCGTATTATGCATTTTGTATATACTGACGTGCACACATCCAAGGGGTACTTATACGCGTGTAGCATCGCCTTTTCACTCGGACATTACAAGCCAGAGCAGTGGGTGAGGACGTTATCCGGGGCGGATGGGCAGGGGGGGGGGTAGAGCTTAATAGAGTCGTCGAGCCAACGTGGGTCGATCTGTGGCACTCCGACCCGCAGGAGCACAGGGGATAATCGACTGAAATAACCCCCGGGGACTGTACATGTATGGGCTGCGCGTGGAAAGAGGAGGGAGATAAAAGGGACACGGGAAGGAGACGGCGCTACAGTGGTTAATGAGAAGTGGTGCCACCGCGAATGGGAAAAGTTTTTCGCCCTCCACCCCCTTTCTGCGCCGTGGTCTTTTACTTCTCGTTTTTGACTCTCTCTCTCTCTCTCTCTTTTCTCCCCTTTTTTTTTCTTTCCTTTCGCTAGAGGTGCCATACACAAAAATGATAATTATTACCGATGAAAACAGATGATTTACCGTTTTTTTTTCAACTTGCCATTGTATTTTTTATTTAATTGTTTTTTTTTGTTTTCCTATATACACAATTGCTAGTAAAATGTTTGGAAAACATTCCAATAACCCTAGTCTTGAAAAAAGCAGTCACTGCCCTACAACTTCTAATCACGGTTCTGACTTGACAGCAAAATTATACCAAGAATTCGACCTAAGGGGGGAAATAGAGGCGACACTGTCCTACACCAAACAATTTGCCACGACACCATCTACAAACTCGAATGAAAGTCGTGCATGCATCTTTCAGCAGCTCTCCCGAAAAGTAACTCGAGCGCAAAAAACCGCGGAAAAAGTTGGGATCAATTTTCCAGGGAGGGTAGAGAGGGTGGGCGCTCAAAAACTACACGAGACAATTTGCAGCGAGATATCGCACGGGGGGGGGGCGCGATAAACTCCTTCTCGCTCCGAGGGCACGTTAAACGAGCGAGACGGGGTGCACAGGGTGGGGAGGGGGGGGTGCAAGGGACGGACGGATGGATGGAGCCTCGCGGCTCTCGGGCTCCACTTTAATATCCTGATTAAAGCAACCCGGGCTCGCTCGGTTGCGCGCACCGGCGAGAGGAAAAGAGAGAAGACAGAAAAGGGCCCGGGATGCGCGGGGAGGGGCGCAGCGAGAGCGTGTGCGATGAAATCTAAAGAGATCGTTTTTCTCTAATTAAAAAGGCCTTTGAAAAAACTCTTTCTGCCGGCAGCTCCGACAGAGAGATAGGGGCGGTGGTGGAGTTTGCGTGTGTTTAGGTGCCACAACACTTTTTTCACGAACCTCTGTTCACTGGGAGGGCCATCCCCCTTCCACGAAGGGGGTATATTTTTTACAGTCCTTGTTTGTTCTTGTTCACGAAGGGATTGGTTGTTGTTTTTTTTTCAGTGTTGTGCTTTTGGTTAGTGCTTGTGTTCGTACCGAGTTATGCGTCTAGCGATGCAGGGAACAATCGATTACATGTTGATGTACCGATGTGAAAAAATCTCGACGACTCACGTAAAACGAACGTAAAAAGAGTGTAGCGAATACTTACATTATAGGTAAAGAAACTGCGATCCATGAGTGGGACTCTTTTTTCTCCTTCTGGATGCCTACAAGTAAAAAACACGGGATAGCCGAAGCTCAAAAATGAATATCGGTTGATGGAAAGCCACGTAACTTGGTCACAGGAGTCGAATTTTCGTTTGAATATAAGTGCCTTATTCACTTATTGAACGATTTGTACGAGTGAAAATCTCGAACTGAAGTAGCCTCATTAACATTACACGCCTCTATCGAGTAGTCACTACTTCTCCCCTCCCTTCTTTCCCATTATCGCTTGCAGTAGTTACAATGTAGTGGGAGCTCTTGTCTTTGTCACGTTAGGGAAAGCTCATAATCATACATGACATTTACAAATGTTAAAATTAGTGTTTACCAAGAACCTATTTTGTTGGATATGCCTTCTTGCGAGATATCGGTATAGTATCTATAAATATAGGCAAGCAAGGCCATTAAGCCTAATTCTTTTCACAAAGCGAATGATGACATCAAATTCTATTGTTCTATAAGGAAAAGAAAAAAAAAGAAAAAAAAGAAGAAAAAAAAAAATCACTCTCCAGTGATTGAAAAAGCTTTAGAAAGCACACGCGGCTAATCAAGCGTTGTGCGGTGAAAGAGCGGAGGTGTGCAAACCCACACACCTTATCGCGATTCCGCCCTCGCACAATGCCCGGAGGCTACTCTTTAAAGGAGTAGCCGTGATGCTTTGTCTCGAGCATCTTTTATTTTTTGTTGGCATTGGAGAAAGAGGGCGAGAGGAAAGAAGAAGAAGAAAAAGGGGAAAAAACACACGCACACGCGAAATTACTCGCAGCCCAGCAATTAACCGGAAGCGATTCACGAACGCGCGCGAATGAAAGCAGCATCTTTTTTTCCTCGTCTTTTTGCACTTCCAAGCTAACCTTAGGTTCGCGAGTCTTTGCGCTTATTGATCTCTGATGACCCTCGGCGAACCGTATCCTTTGCCTAAGTGGATTGAAAAGGGACTTCTCTCTTTGGCGATACGTATAATGGAGGTGAAAGTGATCGCTCGGACTTTTACTTGAAACTCGACACGATGGTTTATCAGTTTTTTTCTTTGGATTTTTTTTTTTTTTTTTTCATTTCTTGCATCAGTAATACGTACTGACTAGGGGACCGTTGGACCAATGGGTTCGCTAATTACGGGAAATCGCGTGTAAAAAAACATTCATCGATCGTTCGTCAATTGGGATTAGACAAATTTTCTTACCAATCCTGCATTGGTTGAAAGGAAAAGTATTCAAGATGAATGGCTTACTTTTTTGCCAACTAAAAAAAAAAAAAAAAAAAAAACAAGTTTACAAGTATTTTCCACCCACTTTGATATTACAGATATAGCAAATAAAAAAATTGACTATGCAACCGTCTTCCAGAGAGTTAAGATGTTTTTAATTAATCTCAATTAGCGTCAGAGTATGCATTTTGTTTTGTGGTGTCTTACCTATAACTCAGTCCTCTTCTACGATCTTTAAAATTTGGGGAACTGGACTTAGCACTGCGTAACATGTCGCTAGTCTCGTTACCACTTGCCCCACACGATATGATACTAGGACGGAGCTATTGTTATGTTGACGCAGCAATGTAGCTAAAGTTGAAATGATGCATGTAAAGTAAGCTTAAACTTTGTAATACTATGGCCAACATTTTATTATTAATAGAAATCATATTTATAACATGTATAAAAAAATGTTAAATTAACAGTAAAAAAAAAAAAAAAATTTCCACTACATCTCTGCTACGTGTGTTATCTATTATCTGTGAATACCAGAGATTAATAGCCTCGCGGTGGAACACCGCAGCACTTGTGCTGCCTCAAAAATCTCATTAGAAAGCAATCAACGTCGATGGATCGGCGTGCTCTCGAGCTGATTGATAAAAAAAAAAAAAAAAAAAAAATTAAGAGACCAAATGAGACACAAAAGAGCCACACATCAACAATTCGAAAAACAACAGCTCGCTTCCGATAGAGTGGCCACCTCGAACAACGGGTACCTACATATACCTATAGCCGACACAAAAAAGTCGGCCCACGTGTCCCTTCCAACACACGGCACGGAACTTGTCACCAGAAATCAAGTCCACCCAGCTAGATTCGGCAAAGATTTTCGCGTCTCCACGCACATATATATATAGCTGTCTACAGCTTAGCGTCCGTCTGTCTCTCTTGGACGCGAAGCAAGCCACAAGAGAGGGACAGGTCGAGCACGGGGTAGTAGTGGGAAGGGGGAAGGGGGTGGGTGGTAGCGCGCGCTCGCAATTACCAGGTTTTGAGTGACAGATGCTCGGTAGTCTCTCGTCGGAAGATTAAAACAAGTAATCAAAGCCACCCCCACTGCTCTTCGCTCTTTTCTGTATAGGTATAGTGCATAGACTCTGTACGTCCTACCTACCCCTCACAGAGAGAGAGCAGTGGGCGCCGATGCGCACGCGCCCTCTCCTCCCTTTTGCTCTTTTTTTTTTTACGACTTTTTGATTTACATTTTTTACATGCATCCAGCACCAATTGTACCATCAGCGGGGCCGAAAATCTATATTATTATTATCATCATCATAGGAGGAAAGGACCACTTTTCCAATCAGATACATGCATATAAGGTGCGTATACTTGATTTAAAAACTACTCGAGTGTACACATCCGATCCACCGATGGAATAACCGATGCGCGCCGCCAAACCGGCGATTACCGTCAACAAGCAAACAGTAAATGTTTCCAGACCAGTTTACTTTTATGTGTACGTATATGTATGTACATACATGTCCCACGGCATTGGTGTGTATATATTCTCTCGCGTTGTAACAGCCGCGCCATTTGGTTGGCTCCCACCCGCTGTGTACGTCGACCTATTTTAGCCTGTGAATTTAAGGGTCCCGGGACGATTCTTTCGCTACGTATGGGCTCAGATGGATTCCTTGGAACAGGGGATTTATCGGGACGCGAGTGAACTCGGCTCTCCCCCTGATGGTAAAAGTAATTTGTTCCTTCGTCGGATACTCCGGTGGTGCGGTGTTTTCGGATGTACGAGCTTTGATTTCCGTGATGTATTTAGTCGTGTACCGACGATAGACGTGACGAGAGATTTGGACATTACCAATCAAAGTCCCCTTGAATTAATGGAGAACAATAGTTGATCACTAGTCGACCATATACAAAATATGTACGTGGTTCGAGTTGAACTTTCTCTTGAAAAAAAAAAAATTATACCACGTATGTGTACATAACGCCAATTTCAAGCGTCACTTGTTGAATCATGAGTAAGTTAGTACGAAATTCAAAGTCGATCGAGGCTCCCTCGCCGTACAATACTGCACCCCATCACAATGTCTCTCTTTGACACCCCCGGGCCCCCTACGGTACCATTTCGCTCGAGTCATCAAATAACTCCAGCCGCGTCCCCCTTTTGCCCGTGTGATCAGTTGTTATCTTGGGTGTCGATTTGATTTTCCGATAAGACGTCGATGATCAATTAAGTTAATTTGATGGTGTTCCGATGAAACGTTTGAAGCTATGGCAACACACGATGTAACCCCTTGAATATCTCGAGGCAATAATAATGAAAGCCCAAGGAAGAATCCCGACCCTGTCGCGCGTATACACACCTACTTAGCGATAATTACAGAAACCCGTCCCCTGCCCTGCAAACGCGTCAAAATGTACGAGAGCACGAGCCGTTTGATCTCAGACAGAGCTCGAGGGCAAAGAGAAACGGACAAAATATTCGGGCATATCGCGCAAGAGCGCGGCCTTCTTTTCTCCCCGAGTCGCCTTTTTCCTCGGCGCGTCGTCTCGCTCCTCGTGAAAACTACTCGTCATCACATCACCCCCCTCCCCCTCCACCTGCTCTTTTGCAAATGACTCGCACCCTTTTACGAATTTTCTTCATCCGCGGCGCGTGCACGTATGCACCTCAAAGCCCCCTTGCGTGTAACGAGAGAAAAGTTATCGGCCCCGCAGGATCTAGAGAATAAAAGGCGATGAGAATCAAAATGGATCCATTGCCCCACGAAGCTGTCGAGCTCCAAATCGTACGTAAATCCTCGATAAAATTAACGGGCCTTTGAGCTAAGAAGAAACTACGTAAGACCCACGTGGATATATATATATATATATANAGTAGGGTCACTGATGTAACCTGGTATGTTTAACAATATGTAACTGTGACAAAACGTTTTTCGTCGCCTTTTTTTTCATAAATATTAGTTAATACAGAAATGCAAATGTATTACGATAATTATTTCTTTGCTTACGTAACAGGTTTTAAATATTAATATTGAAACATATATATATACTTAATGTTTTCGGAACTAATTGTCCAATGAACACACACGCCCGCGCTTACTCGTTATTCCTGTATACTACAAGCTGATAAGCATCGGGCTAATGGTTTCTACACAAGCATGTTGCCGATGAAACACACGCACAGGCCGAATCAGTGAGCTCCCGAGTATCGAGTTGTCGAAACCAACGACATGTCCTCCCTGTGCAAAACCGTGCTGTTGCGAAATTTTCGTAGGAGCTACAGGCCCGAGCGATACTGCGAAAGTTACCTCGTCGATGCTCGTTTGTGGGTGGTCTGCGAGGACGAGATCACCCACAGCGGTAGCCTCAAGTTCTTCGTTAAACTGTGCTCGGCTGAGGTGGATAAGAAGCTCAAGCTGGGCTTGGCTTGCGTGGAAAAACTGAAGAGTCAGCTCGAGCCGATCTTTCGGGACTTTGGCTCGGGGACACCGAGAAGCATTTACCAGAGCCAGGGCCTGACGGTGGAGTTGGGCTTCGACGAGCGGGACGGGGCTTTTGGTCTGTTGTTCCGGGGCTCTGCCTCTGGATTACTGGTGCGCCTGGATCTCGGGGCCTTCGAGCGCATGGCCAAGCTTTTTCCGGCCATCGATCGGTATCGGGTTATGTCCAAGATCAAGGCGGACGCGATGGTGATGGGGAGGCGGCCGAGGCACTCAGATCCAAGTGACGAGGTATTTTCCATTAATGTCAGTGGGCTTGAAAGGGGTTATCGGTGTTTTCGATTAAAGCTACACTTCTGTTTTTTTTTGTTTTTTTTTGTCTCGTTTCAAGGACACTGCGGCTAGTACTGCGTGACTTGGGAGAGGATGACCATTGTAGGTGTACGGGACACGTGTCGTTTGGATAAGCGCGAGATGTGATACGCGTCGCATCTTTTTTACGGTACGTTTGTTTGTTGCATTACTGCATTAAGTGTTGGGAGAAATTTTTACATAATATGTATATGTATTTTTGTATCACGATATCGTTAAACTTATTTTTGTACACGGCCATGTTTAATAAATATTTTTAAATTGTGCACGTTTTATTGGACGTCTTTTATCGTAAGCATTACTTTTTAAGAAACTTGCGAGCCTTTGTCCTTCAGTGGGTTAGTTATTCTCGTTTATGGTCTATAATTGGATAGTACTTTGAGTGAATTGCAACATGTAACCCATAACACGTCCATGGAAACACGAAAATATAGTTGTGACTCGGAAAAAATCAAAATGGAAGTATTTAAAAAAATAGTGTGGATATGACACGTATCGGCTATCTATTTTATTGTTCTCACTTAATGGCTAAGTAAGTATTATCGCCCGTAAGCACCACAGTAGAGCGATAATTTCAAAAAATCCAACACTAGACTAAAATAATATTCAATTTGAAAGTTATAGTGCATAATATACTCACTCGTGCAGCAGTTTTCTCTCAAAGATACAAGCAGCAACTAATCGGCCTGTATGCCACGTACCAATATACTGTTTGTCTTGTGTTAATGTGCCCAAAGCAAAAATTTATCTAACTTTGATGACTAAAAAACTGTTGCAATAAAAATTTTCACGAGTCAAAACGATTATCACATTCCAAATGATAACTTACGGCACTTTCTCGGTGAAAATGTACAAAAGTCATGAGAAACGATTCGATGTGTTTCGGGCAATGTGGGTAAAAGTATACTAGCCGAGCGTGAGGGCCCACTACCAAGTCGACTAAATTTTTGGTATGTAACGCAACAACAAACGCGATGTGCCAAGAGCCCGAGCTATCAAAACAACATGTAGGTGTGGGTATGTATGTAGTACAAAGACGGCGATTAAAAAAATATCGATGAAAATTCCATTTTTTTTTTTTTTTTTTTTTTTCCATATCAAGTTAAAAGTCAGTACACGCGGGATATCAAAAAAATATGAAAACGACGTAAATTCGGATCTCGTAAGCCCGAAAGCTTGGGCGTAAAAAGTCGAGAGCCGTTTATCTCGCGTCGTCACTTTTCAGTTTTCCCCGGCTCACCCTCGCCGAGAAAATGCCCGGCTTATCCCGTCGCGTCCCGCGGGGGCGTCCCCGTATTTTTACAAGATATCCCGCGTCTGGCACCTCGTCTCCTGTAATAAGCTCCCTCCTTTGAAGCTCGTAATTTCCACTGTACTGGCATATATGGCTCCATCCCCTGCTTTTCGATTCAGCTCGCCTTCGGCGCGAATTATTTCTTTCTCGGTCGATCTCGGCAGGCTTGAGAAAGGATACTTTTTATTTATTTATTTATTTTTTTTTTTTTTTTGCTGAAAGTAGGATGGATTATTTTTGCTAAAACAACTTTTTCATTCATTGCTAAGCATAACACGGTTCTTTATAAGTTTTTTTTTTCAGCGAAAACAATTTGTAACGTAATAAACTTGGAACTTTTTAGAGAACAAAGGATTCGTTGATTGAAAAAATAAATCGAATTTTCGGCTTGCGCTCATGTATATTTTTATATTTATTTTTTCAAAACAATACTTACAGATCATAAGGTTGTCTATTGACGCAGGCCGCGAACTTGCACACATCATCGATAGCTGTAAATTAAAAATAAAAATTTTTTTTTTTAATTATAAAAACAAATAATGCACCGTGTAAATGGATAGAATTTTGGGACGGGTTTTTTTAGTAGTACGTTGCATATGTATGAAAGTCAATTAAATTCACAACAAAATTTTTTTTGTCAATTATCTTTTTTTTACGCAAAAAAAGGAGGAGTGTGTGTACATTCTAATTTAATGTAACGCTATATCGATAACCCAATAATTCATTTTGTAAGATTTATAACGTTTGGACTTTTTTTAAATAAAAAGAAAAGCAATTTTCATTACATTCAACTCTGGTGCATCAGAGATTACCTTCAATTTTACATTTTTTCATGGTTGCATCGAATTTTCGCTTCATTTCGGATCTGTGCTCCGGTGACTGTGCACCAGACAAAAAAATGTCCTCGTTGTAAGACCCGTTATCCTTCATCTACAAAAAGCAGAGCAACATTTATTATGCAATGCATAAAATGTTCCCTCATAATAAGATTTTTAGAACTCACTAATCCCATTTTCTTATCCATGCAAGCCAAAAAACATCCTTCTTCTTTTTCAGTAGGACCCTTGACACCTTTCTTTTGACTGTCCATCAAACCTGTGACAGTGAACGCATATATTTATACATTTATTGGAATTTTTAGACATTTTGCAATAAGCCACCTCAGTAAAATAAGTGAACATTAATCGATTTTATACCTAAATCCAAATTATTTTCTATGAGGCATTCTTTCATGTATTTTCGAATGTCCTCGGGTGATAAGTCAGGAATCTGTTGATAAATAAAAAAAAAATAATAATAAATATTCATTTTTCATGATTAA
Organism: Copidosoma floridanum; assembly: GCF_000648655.2. Next base: position 344,594 of record NW_019379491.1, on the reverse strand, counting down.
ATAACTGTAGTAAGTAAACATGATCAACAAAATTTAATAGTGAGTATAGCATTGCATGGTATAAATATGATATATTAAAAGCATATTTAAAAATTATTAACTAACCTGCATCATTGCAATTTACCAGTTTTCCCGGTAGTACATATAATAACTTTTTTATAAAGGGTATTTATATTATTTTTAATAAATTTGTATTTTATGGGTGTAGTGCCAGTGAATATTGCTTTGTTGCAAATTTAACGTTTCAGTTCACACTAGTAAGAAAAATATAAAGAACGTGTGCTTCTTATAAATCATCCACTGTACAAAATTAGTATAAAACTGAAGAATCATCGTTTATCATAATTCTGTGAGTAACTTACATAACTATACTTCAATTGTGAAATCCATAACTGGCGCCATTTGCGATTGATTAAGATGCAAATTCAAAAATTTTTCACAGTCGTGAGATTTAACACAATTTAAAATTTAAAATTTGAAAAACACTTACCAATTTCGCCGATTTCTTCTATTTTTAAAAAATTTTTAGATTATTTCTTAATTAAAAAGATTTTCTACAAAAAAAATCGGCAAGTACATGGGATCAATTTAAGAACCAAACAATTTAGTTCCATATACAATTTTTTATTAATTTATGATTGAATAAGGGTGAGATTACATGGAGTCTGGCAGTCTGCAGACTGGCAGAATCGTGCTAAGTTTAAATTATGTTTAAATTATAACATCTCTGAATAATTCAGTAAAATAAAGTAAAAATTGTAATTATTGTCATTACAGAATAAAGGCTTAGTTACAATCAATTTCATTTACAATAAAACGTGTCAAATATTATTTTATAACTTTTTTTATAGATTTATGTTACCATCGCACAGTCGGTCAGTAGCGTCACTGATGTTATCTGGTATGTATAACAATGTGTAACTGTGACAAAACGTTTTTCGTCGCCTTTTTTTTCATAAATATTAGTTAATACAGAAATGCAAATGTATTACGATAATTATTTCTTTTCATACGTAACAGGTTTTAAATATAAATATTGAAACATATTTTAAACTTAGCGCGATTCTGCCAGTCTGCAGACTGCCAGACTCCATGTAATCTCACACCCTAAAATCATCAAATATGTTTTATACACCAATTCAACATTTACATTTAACATTTTATTTGTCAACTAAAACTAGTTACATTTATTATCTAAACTCTTACAAAAATTCGAGATTTATCACTTAGAAATAAAAATATACAAAAGGCACTTTAACATCATACACTACCTAATTAACAGAATTGAAATACTCCTTGCTGTCTTTTGGATTTGGCTTTATGGTCTTAGAATCTGGCTGCCAATTAGCTGGGCAGACTTCGCCGTACTTTTCAACAAATTGAAAAGCCTTGATGAGCCTCAAGGTTTCATCGACACTTCTACCAACTGGTAAGTCATTGACAGTGATTTGTCTTAAGAGACCATCTTTGTCGATGATGAATAGTCCACGTAGAGCTATTCCTTGTTCTTCGATGAGGACTTTATAATCCATTGATATTTTTTGGTTCAAATCGCTGAGCAGAGGATATCCCAAATCTCCTCCAAGACCACCTTCTTTCTTAGGAGTGTTGATCCATGCCAAGTGGCTGAAATGAGAGTCGGTCGAAACTCCTATTACTTGAGTGTTCAAGGCTTCGAAATCTTGTACCTTTTCACTAAAGGCAATAAGTTCTGTAGGGCAAACAAAGGTGCTGTAAAAAAATAAACATGTCAACCATGTAAACCAAACAATTTACAATTGTTACCAAAAGCTTTGAGATTATATAACAGAGCCACTACTTACAAATCCAGGGGGTAAAAAAATAGCACCACATATTTTCCCTTATAATCCTTCAACTTGATTTCTTTGAAATCTCCCTTGACAACGGCAGTGCCTGAAAAATCTGGAGCTGGCTTGGAAATCTGTAAATCAGCCAAGAGCCTCGAGCTTACCGAAAAAGATCTGATGCTTTCACTCAATTGTGATTTGTTAACTCTGATCACTGTTTGTGAAGCTGTTGTAGCCTGAAGCCGAAACAAAATTTTTATTACACATTAACCTTCTTGATGTATCAACCTTTTTTTTAATCACACAGTTTTACAAAACAGTAGATTGGATGATTATTGTTGCAGTGTTTCGGTTTTGCTTACCAATTTTTTCGCCTGTGGAATTAAGTTGACTAACAATCGTGACATTGTGAAAAGAAGAATAATTGTCAATTGGGAATGGAAAACACACACCGGAATGTAAAATTAAGGGGTTATGTAACTTCAGCTTGTCTCAAAAATATGTAATCGATATGAATGGTGTACATAGTATTTTTTAAACTGAAAAACTTATTGCAAAGTAATTTTACAATAGAAATTTGCCTGGATTGACTTCGATTTATGAGTAATTGTTTAAGAATATGAATGTTTAATTAAATGTATTTTTAAAAATTTTAATCAGTTTTATAGAATTTGTATTTTTTATATACTTTGTTTTACAACATTTTTTATACAAAAAAAATTATGTAACATTTTTATATTTACAGATTTATTCATAGTTTATCCAACCGCGTTTCATATTTTTTCTTGTATCATCCTTCACAATAACACTAAACATTTAAGGCTTTAAAGGCTTCGCAGAGACAGTAATTAGTCGTTTTTTTTATATCCTCCAATGCTGAGTGTATCAAAATACAAATTTTATGACTTAAAGCATAATTTTTTTGTCTTAAATCTTAAATAATGTCAAGCTATAAACATAAAAATGTAGGTATCTTCTTTCTAACTAAAACAATCCTTAAATACTAGAATTTAATTTGAGTGTAAAAAAAATTATGCAATTACAAATGAAATTAGTGCGTATCGGTGTGCGTTTTGCTTGAAAAGTTTGAATATGACGTATTGAATGAGATTAAATTTTTGGCAAGCGCGAATCTTTCGATAAAATTACTTTACATTGCTAATTGCGTACAATAATCAATAATTCTATATTCAAATATGTACAAATACGATTTACACCAATACGCAAGATAAATTTATTTGTAGTGATATTTAAGTGTCGCAAGTTATGTGTTACGTCACGAATTCAAAGGTACATGTAAGAAATAAAAAATAACAAAAATTGTAGAAGAGGCACTAGCAGAAAGGCTGATTCAGTGTGCTGTAACTGCATTATTAGTCTCTTCATTAATAATTCGTCGATTTTTTTTAATTCTCTTCCATTCACCATTGGTATAATTCATTTGGAAATGCGTTTCTACTTGCATTAATACTGTTGAACCATCTGGTTGAGTGACTTCTTCCACATTTTCTGACAACATAACTGTTACAATGTTTCCCAGTTTTGGACAAGGGTTATCTACAAAAAATAAGGTAAATAAATGTTTAAAAATGGTCAAAACTATAAAATATTGCAGGAGCTCACCCCTTGATCCTGCCATAAAACCCAAAATAAGAGCTTTCTCTGGTCTGGTGACTTTGTTGGCAGTTCTGAACATCTCCTGAGCTTCCAACATTTGTTCTCTCTATAATGTCAAGGATAAAAATATTAATTATCATAAAAGATATTAAATATTTTACAATAAGACTGTTTTAATACTGACCGTGAGTGACAAGCCTTTTCTCGCATTTGCTGCGTTCGGCTGTTGCTGTGTACTTGGAGCAATACGTATCTGAGTGACTGTTGGAGGTGGTCTAACTGTTTGCACAGTTACAGGAATAGAATCGACGGGAGTGATGACATGCTGGGTCGCAGCGACCGCATTTGCAGATGTTGTTGCAACTACTTTGGTACAAAACGTTATTTTTAACCATATCTGACCAGAGAGACAAAGAAAAAGAGGTAATTTTTTAAAAATCATACCAGCTGGTGTAGCAAGGGTGACAGGTACCGCGGCAGTGCTGATTGTAGGGGCGTAAGGAAGTACTGGCTTCTGTTCGACACTGACAGGCGGTGTCGCCAGTGTGACAACGGTAGTGACTGCAACTGGTGTGGCTGGCTGTTGGTTGATGGCTGGCGCCAGTCCTTGGGCGTACTCTGGTGTCGTGGAGGCCTCGGTTGTCGGAACGACTGGAGCCACGGGTTGAGCCGCTGCTGCTTTTGCTTCCTCGGCCTTTTTCTGTTGCTCTTCCAATTCTTGCTGGCGTTTGCGTTTCTTTGCCTGTGCGTAACCAAGCGGTTGCTCGGCTATATCCAGTAATTTGATACCACCATCTTTGCGAACTCTGTTGACCAATGATGGGCGATTCGTCATTGGTGATGAAAGAGTTGGTGACCGGAAGCCCATAGTCGGTACACGGGATGGAATGCCTTTTAATGGTGCTATAAAACGTTTGAAACGATTATTAATTTGATCAGCATGATGCTCAAGAGTTACTTTACTAAAAGAATGTCGAAAACAAATTTTTTAGACCTTATTTAACTTGAATAATGATAAAAATATTTCATACTTGTATCTGTCATTTTTCTTGGCATTCCTCGACTTCTGACGGGCACTGTCGGTGCTGTGCTCTTTTTAAAATTATTTGCAGCATCCAGGCTTTTCTGATATAACTCGGACCTAAGTCCTGCACTTTTTGCTTTTCTTTTATCATTTAGTTTAAAGTGTTGCACAGGGTTGGGAAGATGACCAACCACTGATGTCAATGCTGGCTTGTTCAAGAAGTGACACTCAAGAGGTAACATGTTGGGATCACTTTTTTTCCTCAATTGTTTACGGAGGTCGTTTATAAGCTCGCTAAATATTGACCGGCGCTCGTCGAAGTCTCTTAGATCTGTATTCAGAGAGCCTGTTGATGGTAAGGTTTTTAACGCCTCTGATAACATTGACACCCATAATTCAGAATCCAAGGATGCTACCTCGATGATTTCTTCAAGCTCAACTCGCCACTAAAAATCAAGTGTATAAATTGAGTTGATAATTTGTACAAAGTAAATGTAGATTCATTGTTTTTGTATAGCAATGACCATTTTGTATAAGTTAATAAATGCCTTTGGTCAATTAATGTAGCATTTGTTGAAAAAAAACCTGACAAAATGCATACATTTCAGTACTATCACAATTAAAAGAAGCCCACAGTAATCTACTATAGGTAACTAATGTATGTGTAAATAGAGAAGACCCTAGATTGCCATCACTTTACACGATCCGCTAGCAAATACACAGGTACATCATTTGTCAAACCCGCAATCACTACGTAATCAGATTAGAAAATCAATTAAGCTTATCATCAAAATACAAGTGTAAGTACACACAATATGCATCACCAGAAAATACAGAACTATCATATAATGATTAGCCCTAACCTCAATTCTCACTCTCTTTCTCTCTACACCAAACCATGAAATTATTCTTGGCACTTAAATAAAGTTAGATAAAAAAATAAACGGTAGATTCAATGCCCGAAAACAGCACATAAGTTTACCTCTTCGACGTTGCGCCTTGGTATGTGAAAGAACGAGAGCAACAGCTTGAGCTTGACCTGGGTCTGGAGGTCGGGAAAGCAATCCTTGATGTTACGCAGCACCTCGGCGTTGAGCTGCGAACAAATCGAGCTCCCGGTCCAGCTGTCATTTGACGTTCCGAGTTTGTTGTGCAGCCACAAGGACGTGTCGCTGTCACGCACATTGTTTACTGCCGCCTGCATCGCGTTCGTGTGTATTTATACTTTTAGCGCACCACTGCGTGATGTTCACTGTAGGTATACCTTCTGCTGATAAATATAATCATCAACTCCAACGGGACTTGATCACTCCTCGACTTCCACTGAACGACTGATTGACGTATCGTGTTTGTACTGTTCGCACATTTCTTCGGTCCGTAACTTTGCAGACGCGCGGCCGCGGCAATCAGCATTGAGCTTCTGCTATTAGTGTGCTATATATAGTGATGCGACTCGGCGACACATGCGAGACATGCGAGGAGATGATGCCGGTGATGCCGTGATGCGTGATGAGCGTGATGGATTCGATGATATGCGCACGCGCGGAATTTCAAAATTAGTGCCACCTAGTGTATTTTTTCTCAACTCTGGAGCTGGAATCTTTTGTTGATAAGATAGAAACCACTTAATGTCAAAAGCCGGCGGTCGGTAATACAGAATCTCTGCTTCATGAAAAACTGCTGCGGATGGCAATTCGACGGATGTCACTCATGTCACTTTATTGTTGTGAGTTTTAATTAATTCAAAGTTCTGCAACAACAGCGATCAGTGCTCCGAAATATCAATACTCAAGTAGACAAATTTATTGCTTGTTTTCATCGCAAGCCTTGTGTTAATTTACAAGATCATAAATTCAAAAGACTGCAGCTGTAATAGGTTGGCCGTTGACAGACCTAGCTAAACATATGTGGTATGTACATACTATGAAGTGCAGAGTTAAATAATTAAATTTTGGAGCTGGAATGAAAAAAAATGCAGTCTGAAGCTCAGCATCCAGCTCTGACGCTGTGTCCAGCTCCACAGACAAGTTGGACCGATGATTTACCAGTGTGCAAGCAGTCGGGTATTGTATCCTTACCATCTTACCTTTAACTTTTTTCATTATAGGGTTCTTTAATATTATATTAATATCAAGCTTTTCAGGTGTTGGTTTTTCAACAAATCAAATTTACAGAGAAGATGGACATCGTCAGGAGGAGCATTCGTTTGAGGACAGAAGCTTTCACTGTCAATTTGATGCGTCTACGTCTTTGTATGCTATCTTTGACGGATATGAAGGCATTAAGGTGGCTGATTTTGCTATGCAGCGTTTGGCTGCTGAAATACTTTTAGGTCAGCTAAACGGCCTAACTACTGATGAAGAAATTAAAGAAGTCCTAAGGTATGTTTTAGAATCTTTGATAATTCTAGAGATATTTCAATACATTTTGTCTTTTGTTCCTAGGCAAGCTTTTATAGCTGTTGAACGTAGCTACATGGATACAATAGAGGAATTAATAGCAGAAAAAACAAGTTTACAATGTGATATTCCTACTGGCATGAATTCATACAAAGCTTTCAAAAGTTTTCCTGAAATTGTAAGTTATAAACGTTGTTCATTTTAATAAAAGTATACAAAACTATTATCTCATTTGAATTAATCCTAATAGGTGAATAAATTAAATAGAATAAATTGTGAACTATCATCTGGTGCCAGTGCCATTGTGGCCTTGGTTTTTAATGGTAAACTTTACGTTGCCAATGTTGGGGATTGTAGAGCTTTGTTGTGTAAAGCAGATGAAAATCAAAGTTTGAGGATTGCCCAGTTAAGCATTGATCATACATTAAAAAATGAAGACGAATTGTTGAGACTATCGCAGCTAGGATTAGATGTTAAATCAATCAGTCAAGGTAACTCAAAGAATGAGTGAGGTAAATGTATTTGACAACTGAAAGAAATAAAAAAAAAATTTCTAGGCTCCCACCTTGGTAATCAAAAAATTACTCGTTGTCTCGGTAATTATCTAGTTAAAGGTGAATATAAGGAATTTGAAGAATTAGCTCCTGCTGCTTTAGAGCCAATTATAGCCGAACCAGAAGTCCATGGAGGCATAGAGATTGACGAATCGTGTGAATTTCTTCTGCTAATGTCCCGTGGATTGTACAAATCATTGGAGGAAGCCACCGGTACTGATCAAGTCAATAAAGAACTAACTTTGATGGCAGTTGAACAGGTACGGTACACTCCATAAAAAAAATTAAAAAAAATTTTTTTTTTAATAAAAATTGTATTATTAATAATGTAATTTTATTTTTCTGTCACTATAAATGAAAATAAATTTCAGTTCGAAATACAGTCAACGCTAACTGGAGTAGCTCAAGCAGTTGTCGATAAAATTGTACGTATTCACCACGACGCCAACTTGAATGCAGGTGCCAGTGCATTTGCAAAAGGTAAGCGCGACGACATAACGCTCCTCGTGCGTAATTTTAATTTTACCATGCCAAACGCCATAAAAAGTCCAACGGGGCCACCGCGTGAAATATACGATCCGTACAAGCACACGGTGATTCACATGAGCGATGACGATGAGGAGAGTGAAGAAGACAATAATTATGCCTCAGCTTGGGGACAAAGCACGTCATCAGATAATGCGACAATGACAGCAAGCGGTGAAACGCCAGAAACAGAATCTGACGAGAGAATTGATGCCTATGTAGATTTTTCTGAATTTTACGAAAATCTGGAAAAAAGAAAAAAGGCAGGCACTTTGCCAGATTTGCCTCTTGGTATGACCTGGTTTTAGTGAAATTTCTGTTACTACCTATTGAGCAGCAAAAATGTGATATCATACTGCAATTTTCAAGTTTACCTGTATTACTGAAATTTATTTTGCTCGTATGTTTTACAAATGATATTTTAACAGTTATTTTAATCAATTTTAAGTAACCTTGGTATATTAATAGATTTTTTTTGTCTATACAGTAGAAATAATTTTTATTTACCAAAAGAAGGTGATATTTTGTGGCATGTGATCATTAACTCCCAAACAGATTTACGATAAAAAAAAAAAAAAAAGTGTACATAAGTGAACAAAAGAAATATGATTTCATGGAAAAAAAAGTCTTGTTTCTCTACCCGCAAGAAAAATTCGTAGTACAAAATATCGACTGTGGACTGAGTAGAGACTTCCTAGAGGCGTCTACTTAATTTTAGGGGATCCCAATTCTTAGTTTTGCAATTTCCATAATCACAAGTAAACCGCCTTCCCGAGCGCACAGCTTGCAATTTGTAATTCGAATGAGTGATGTTAAGTATTACAAGGTACGTGAATCCTTGTCGTTGTAACACCACAGCCTAAAATCTAAAAAAAAGCATTCCAGCTAGCTATGTGGGTTGGAAACTTGCAAATACTCAATAAAAACGTGTAGTTATGGTATTAGTAATTCAAATTATTTAATTTAATATCCTCGTAATATTCGTGTGGAAAACCGGATAATCCAAATAGATGTGCAGAAAATAAAATCTCAAACAAGGGTTTTTAGCATCGACAATTCATTTAAAACTTTAAACAATTTTTAAGCTTTGAAAACGAAAAAAATTCTCTATTAGAAATGCATGTATTTTTTATATCCAATGATACCATTTTTATCCGTTTTGGTGGCAATTTCAGATTATCGTACACATCGAAAAGTAAAATATCAATATAAAAATGGAGGCACAGCAAAATCGCATTTACAAAAAGTACTTAGTACTAATTGTATAAGATTACGCGTATAAGTACCCTATTACATAGGTTTTACCTATCCGAATTCCTACTTCTAATACCTCATCCCTTTATTCCTTTATTCCCTCCTATTTCCTCAAGTATGCCTAGTGGTTCTGTCATGACTCCCGAGTCAAAAGTGTAACTATCAAATTGATAGTTATATATACTGCTTAAATTTCAAATGATTGTTTGTAAATATTGTTTATTCAGTCAAATTAAGTACTGATTGAAAAATTTTAGGTCATGATATCCGATATAAAAGTTCGTAGGAATGACTATGTAAAATTTTCTCGTAACTTCAAAATACCAGCAGTGGATGTTTACATATGCTTTCAACATAGGAAACGAAAATGTAGACCAGTGTTTCTTTTAATGTCTTTTGATTAAGTCCATGAACACATATATTTCAAGCTAGCAGTATATTTAAAATTGCATAAGCTTTATTCTGTCAGTTTTTTACTTCATTATGTTCAGTAAATAAATAACTAGGCTACAACTTTCAGTGAAAAAATGCTTAGTTGCCATAAGAGCACTTGCTTATAATTTACTTTTCATTTATCATTTTCTTGCGTTTATATTCATCTACCTACTCTAAAATTTTGAGGGGTGGTGTATTGTAACTTCATAAATGATTCCTCAAGATTTTATGCCATTCTGTTGATAATAATTTCATGAAAAAACCACCTTGTTAGCTTCCCTCAACGAGGAAGCCCCTTTGGACGTCCAGACACCATCCAAAAAAAATCCACTACTTGTCTTCAAAATCAAACTAGTAGCTTTGTAACATAGTGGATATTCATTGTATCGAAAATTCTCAAGACAAAAATCTCAATGATATTCAACGGGATTTGAACTTACAACCCCTTGAGTTTTTCAGACTAGGAGGCTAGTACACCAACTATCAAAGTTTTTCAGAGGATAAAATTAAAGTATAATAAGTAAAATAAAAATAATAAAGTAGTGAGATGTAAATAAATGAAAAAAAATGTCTAAAAGTATGAAAACTTCAGACTTATGTTTAAAACATTAAAACAATGACAAAGGTACGCTTCAATCACTAAAAGATTGGATGCAAGAAAAGACTATGTATTATGATTACATTAGTACATACATAAAGCAGAGTTGCAATGAGTACAAAAGGTTTACAAAATATTGATAGTTGAACAAGTATTGTGCGTAAGCTTAAAAAATGTCACTAATTATCAGCTACAACATTGACATTAGCTCTGCGATTGGCATTTAACCCAACACGGCTCCGTCTGTTGGCAGAGACTCTAGAGTTTGATCTACGATCAGCATTAGCAGCTACTGAGGAAATTTGATTGCTTATGACGTCAAGATTCGCACCGTTTTTGGCATTAGCATCTACTCGAGATGCCCGGTTAGCATCAATCTTAGTGCTGGATTTGGTATCAGCGTTGGCACCCACCCGGGACCATTCACTGCTCAACACGTCAAGATTGGCACCGTTTTTGGCATTAGCATCTACTCGGGACACCCAGTTAGCATCAATCTTGGTGTTGGATTTGGTATCGGCATTGGCACCCACACGAGACCACTTGCTACTCAATACATCGAGATTGGCACCGTTTTTGGCATTAGCATCTACTCGAGATGCCCGGTTAGCATCAATCTTGGTATTGGATTTGGTATCAGCGTTGGCACCCACCCGGGACCATTCACTGCTCAACACGTCAAGATTGGCACCGTTTTTGGCATTAGCATCTACTCGGGACACCCAGTTAGCATCAATCTTGGTGTTGGATTTGGTATCGGCATTGGCACCCACACGAGACCACTTGCTACTCAATACATCGAGATTGGCACCGTTTTTGGCATTAGCATCTACTCGAGATGCCCGGTTAGCATCAATCTTGGTATTGGATTTGGTATCAGCGTTGGCACCCACCCGGGACCATTCACTGCTCAACACGTCAAGATTGGCACCGTTTTTGGCATTAGCATCTACTCGGGACACCCAGTTAGCATCAATCTTGGTGTTGGATTTGGTATCGGCATTGGCACCCACACGAGACCACTTGCTACTCAATACATCGAGATTGGCACCGTTTTTGGCATTAGCATCTACTCGAGATGCCCGGTTAGCATCAATCTTGGTATTGGATTTGGTATCAGCGTTGGCACCCACCCGGGACCATTCACTGCTCAACACGTCAAGATTGGCACCGTTTTTGGCATTAGCATCTACTCGAGACTCCCGGTTAGCATCAATCTTAGTGCTGGATTTGGTATCGGCGTTGGCACTGACACGAGACGCGTCCAAACTAAGTACGTCGAGATTGGCACTGTTTCTGGCATTGGTATTGGCCTCTGATCCATGGATAGCATCAATTTTTGTGTTGGACTTAGAGTCTGCATTGGCTTCTACGTTGGAATGTACTCTTCCTCTGATGTGTAGATTAGACAAATCTTTAGCATTTGCAGCGACGTTTGTCTTGTCCCTTGCATCAATAACAACATTTGATTTTTTATTTGCGTTGACTTCAATTGTCGACTTCAATTTAGCTACTGCATTTACATTAGCTCCTGTATCTGCGTTCACATCTACTTTGCTGTTCACCTTTAACGAAAAAATTGATAATTTGAGATGCAGTTACGAAGAAATTAAATATTCTATTCATAAGACCAAATGTTTTTTGGTGATTTATTTATGTATATGATGTAACACTTCAACATTATACACTTTTTAAAGATTTTGTTATTTAATTTTAACTTAAAATGTGTTATAAACTTATAGTGGAAGGCTTACCTTTGGTGCCAAATGAAGAGGTTGGCACTAAAAATAAAATCAAGTCGATTAATTATAGTATAGATAAATCAAAGATTATAGATGATAAATTCAATAACTCAAGTTACTTACTAATACTGCTGTTGCCAGAAAAACAAGACATAATGGTTTGACAATCATTTTTTGTGTACTATATTAACTGTACAATATATATTTGAATTGGATATACAATGTACAATTAGTTGAATGAACTGATTGTTAATGAAATGAAAAAATTTTTGGCGGTATTTATATGAAAATTTGTATTTTCAAAAACTCCAATAAAGCATATCAGTAATTGCTAAAATGCAAGCTGTTTATGTACATTTGTAAAACATAAATAAAGATATGCTCAACTTTATAATTTTAGTGGTAATTTTGATGAAAATTCATGTTGTTTGTAAAATTTTTACAACAAACAACCATTGTTTAGTGTTTGGATGTCAATATCCTTATTTTGATGTTCATATTTTATGATCGTATTCAATTTTACCTTGTTATAATAACTCATATTTCTACAAACTGTTACATTTAAATTTTTGTTAATTTAATTTTTCTGTGAATTATTATACCACATATTATCTATAAATAAAAATAGTATTTTCGTAAATTTAATTTTATTTGGACAAAAATTGGGTGCAAGTTTAAGTTTCAACCTCGTTAAAATAAATAAGTGTTTTCAGTGACTAGCAGTTTTTTAAATACTAAATTTTTTAAAGTTACTTGAATGTTATAAATATAATAATATGTTACCGAAAGAATAATGTATGTGGCGCTTTTAATAAATTTAATGCAGTACAATATTTTAACTTATTTACTTATTCCAATTCTGCACTACATTATTTTCTCGACAGGAAATATAACATACATATTTTTTTAAATTAACTAAGATGAAAAAAAAAAAATGGTTTTCACATTAAAATTTATTCAATTTGTATACACGTATACATTTAAAGTATTCCTAATGTAATGATGATTCAAAAAAATACTGAGACGTCATACGTTGTTTTTGGCACAATCATTGAAAGTTCAAATTCTACGACAATGATATTGATCGTAATGCTTTGGTGATACTAAAACTTATAATTAAATGTTTAGAATTATTATAAATATATAAATGACATGTAAACAAAAATTTTAACAATAAGACATCTTGTAATAACCATAATCATCCGATGCTTCAAATGTAATCGTCAATATTTTGTGGTGGTATGTTGATTTATGAGATTTCATTTAAAAGTTAAAGAAACGCAAAAAACCAAATAAAGTATTCTGTCAAGATTAAATGTGATGAGTGTACCTTTGACAAAAACAACACTTGAAATAATATTCAGTTTATATATAGCACTTATTTTTAAGATTATCGAATGATTTATCATTTTAGCTGTAAACAACGAATAATTCTGTAAATTTATTCATATTAAAATTCAAAAAATAAGATGTTTCATAAACACCACAGTGAACTTGGATTTTTGTGAACGGTGAGTTATTGAAGTGAAAATTTGAATATTTTCACTTATCGCGATGAGCACCTGTTCTTATTGCCTTAGTCGCAGTGTCCAATGGTGCTTCAAAAAATACATCATTTTTTTCATTTCTTTAAAATTTGTCTTTTTTAAGACAGTCAAGAAATATGTAGAGTAAACTAAAAGCTCTTGCAACCATGGTATTTCTCGCAGCATCTCTTTTTAATAAGCTGAAAAGTCTCTGAGTCGTCAGCCTTTGAATGAAAAATATATAATTTTTGCACTGTGACAATAGCATGGCATTCACCCGCCATCAGATTCCTATTGGCCGTGGGTTTAAGTATCTATAAATCTGTATTTATCCCTTCATGCTCTGTCAGGCCAATAACATAACAATGTTTGTGGTATTAGGTACTTAAGTTCAGCACAATTCATTGATTTTCATTTCGTGCAATAACTACTTTAACCATTGAATAATATGACTTTTTGGAATATTACCTGCGTGTTTTGCATTGATTCATTTTGCATGAAGGTTTTTGAAAAAATAAAAAAGAAATATCTAATTTTAAGAGAGGAGAATTTGGAAGGTTAATAAATAAAAAATGTTTTGCGACGCATTGCATATTTATTTCGCATTGATAACTACCTAATCACATTTATTACACCACAATACACGACGTGACAATTAGGATAATAATTTAAAACGAGAGCTAGTCATAGTCGTATATCGATATACATAATGCTTTACCTTACCCTTTACGTTTCCTGCTCCTTTTTGATGTTATACAATATGTCTATATGCCTTGATATATTATAAAGTTTAAATTACGTCATTTCATGTACTCTATCATAACTATATTAGCTTAAAAGTCTGTGTAGTATAAATATAACACATCCATCGAGTTGTGTTTGTTCGCCTGTATGATGTACAAATTTCGTTCAATTATGCTCGACAATTTCCTCTGATTACCTTTTTCAAGCTTTTATTAGTTTTTTTATCCATTAAGCTCTACATAGCATTATTATTGGTAAACGATTAAAAATGCTAAACTCGTCGCACGGCAATTTGTTGTAAAAGTTTTTCATTTATTTTTTACGTTTGTCGCTTTCCGTTCATAACTCTACGGGTTCATCCATTCAGAGAAAAGTCTGTAGCGAATATAGCGTGTACCAAAGTATTCGACTGATTTACAAGGTGCTTATACGATTACCTTTGATTGCTATCAACATCACTCCCGACGTGCAATTACCTGCTTAAGATTCTCGTGCAATAGTCGAATACTCTGGTGAATCTCAGTTTACCAATGGTTAACTGATTAAATATATATGAAGCATATTATTTACTCGGTTTCGTTAGATATTGGGAAATATATTAGATTATAACGCATGCTTATTTATTACTACTATAATCTTGACGGTAAATTTAAAAAGGTTACATTACTGTAATTATTTTCAAAATCTACTATTCTGAGACTTTAAGTATGAAATTTAAAATTCAATTTTTTACTTTAGAAATGTTGAATGTTACATTATTAATTTATAATAAGCTGGCGTGTTGAATAAAATTGAAAAAAAAAGATCCTTCAAGCTGATTTTGTGATCTTATTGTAAATAAGATAATTTTTCACATTAACTCATTCAAGAATCATAATTTTTTTTTACACAAATTCGTGAGTAGGTATAATAAATGCGAAACGCAGATAGAAGCTCAATTTTTTAATATTTCCGCACGTTTTTGCTTTGTAATAAATATTATATATTCATAATACGTTAGTACAAAAAAGGATGTGCCAAATGTTCCACGTTTTATATTCAATTACAAAATTCATTAGTGCATTCGGACATGCACAGCAAAATTTCGATTAGTTATATAAAATATAAATCATCGCATTAATAATAAGCTTTGAATCAAATTTACTTTGCGTACAATAAAACAAAAAAAAAATTATTTTTCTATAAAATATATTTTTTGTACATATAAGACTTTGTAAATTTAATATACTGAACATTCTTCATGGCCTACGAAGTCGCTTCATTTCCACTATACTTAACATGTGTAAGGAGTGATATTCAGTCACCAGTAAAGGCCTTGATGGAAGCGTTTTATGTAATACAAAAAAAAAAAAATTGCGTTTACGCAGTTTCAAGACACACCTTAAAAAGTTTCCATCGGTTTCATTAACTTTTCGTATAAGTATTATTATGGCCTTTCGTGGAAATTGGCACTTCGAGCCTTTGCTCTTGCGATCTACTTTAGGTAATAACCGTTTGCTCATTTATTTGTGATAATATTCATTGTAAAAGGAAATACGCTCTGAGAAAAGTCATCCAACTCACTATTATCTTTTTTTATTTTGTAGTGATGGCTCTTTCGATAAAATTAAGTGTGAAAATACAATGTCTCATTGTTGGCATAGTTTCCATTAACGGATATCTGAGATGTTTATTAATATTATTATGACGTCATTTAAAAAATCGATATGTGTCATCACATATGAGGTGAAATCTTTTTCTCAGATGAAATGTTTTCATGTTGTTCCTCTTAGTTTCTTAATAATTATCTGACGATTTATTATGTACTTATATAAAAAATGTACAAGAAAATCTACATTAACGGACGCATGTATAATAGTCGAATATCTCGTTTACATGTGTATAAAGTCATGCGCGCGATCATCGGTATATTTGTACCGGTGATATTATTACAATAAATAAATATGTAGCCATTGCGAGACAGACATTATTTGTTTTTAAAAAATGCTATCGGTTTCTTTTTTTTTATTATTATTATTATTACACATAATAATGATTTTTGGCAAGAAAAATAAAGAAGAAAGTTTGCAGTGTCAAAAGTTCGCTAAATAATCATAAAAAATCGCTCATAAATACGATAAACAGATACGTAATCTCGGATTTCTGAAAAAAAAACAAATTATTTTTCAAACCAGTCATAATTTCACACACAATGATCTAATTATAATTGGACACTTCGCTAGCTTGCACTTTTCTTGATTTTTCTTCATTTCAAACGCTAAAGGGAAAAACGAGGACAAGCGCGAGCGTCAATCTGGCGCCGTATTGCCATCCCAACGTCACGATTGTGCCCCATATCTTCCGCCTCTTTGTTAAAACTAAGATAAAGGGAGAAACAAGAAACGTTTGTGTTTTTTCCTCTTTTTTTTGCTTTTCGGCTTTTTTGAAAAAAATATACGAATTTTCCGATACAAAGAAATAATCGTGCTTCCTCCCGACTCATTTTTAAATATTTTTCATCATCCGCGTTGTAAAAATTAAAACACGACGTGTAAGTTTCGTAGTTTGTTGGGTGTGGGTATGATGTATGGATCGTTTGATGCGTGTCAAATGGAGGTTACATGTGTGATCTGTGTAAATGAGTGTCCCGGCACGGCTGACCGGAGCCCCTTCAATGACAGGATCTCGCTCCGCGGCGCTCGAAGCGGCGCATCCTGCGGCTCCACTCGTCCTGCCACTCGATCACGATGGATCTTTCCGTGACTGTTAGGCCGTCCTTGGCCGGACTGTCGCTCTCCATGCCTAGGATCAAGTATGACCTGAAATCGCAAACATTTTTCGTATGATTTTTTTGCCTCTCTGTTTCGTTTTCATTCTGAAAGTATACTGTAGCACATGCATTAAATTAGATAAGATTTTTAATACATAAAAATGAGTTACAGCGAACAGGTTCAGCTTAGCTCTAATAATTTTTTTAATAATTTCAGGCGCATGTGACAAGTTTTAACTGATTTAAATAATAAGTGATTCCAGAAAATGTGGAAGAGTCAAGAAAAATTTGTTTACGCCTGACAAATACAATTTGCGATGTTTGTATGCGATAAACGTGAAATTTTTTACACTCACTGATTTGGCTTGATCTTGGGACACTTGCACGCGAGATCGGTCGAGTGCACGTACAATGGGGTGTATCCTTTGGTGATCCTCGAGTCCCGACTTCTCTTAAAAATTGTGACGACGTTGACGGAGAATTTCATCCAGGAATTCGCGGGGTTGCCAGGAGATACTGACGATCCGTCGTTCATCTTCTTGTATCTGTCCGTTACTCGAGCCATTAGAGCTACCGAAACAAAAAGTTTTTTTTTTAATCATGTCGTTGTATACTATTAATTAAAATAACGTTACTTTTAAAAATAAAAAAAATACCATTCAAAATAATTTATACATTAAATTTAACAACGTTATTTCACATGATTTCGCCGGTACATTGTAACTTTTTTAAACATTGCTGATGTCCTTTGTATGATAAGCTATTGCTGGACTTAAATGTTTGAAAGCTTAACGAATTCTTTGTTTTTGTTTTTCCCGTACCATCAAAAAAGGATTAAACTTAATCTTGAAAATAAAAAAAAAATTAAAATTCAAGAGAAATTACTTAGTGACTAATTAAAAATTGTTTCTCAGTATTTTT
>NW_019379491.1:299406-326590 GCF_000648655.2 Copidosoma floridanum | reverse complement strand
ATTTTATTAGTTTTAATATTTCGAAAAATCCCCGATCAAAATTACATTTTAAAATTTATATTGTTCATAGTTTTGAGAATAGGTCATTGAACCTAGACTTATTTCTATTTTCACTAATTAGGTGTACGTTTGAAAATAGTTAAATTTTTTTTTTTAATAGGTAATAAATATTAAAAATTTTGGAACACCAAAAAGAAACCAAGGAATCTTCATCGACTACTTAATAGTCCAAAAAATTAAGGTAAAAAAACGCTCTTCAAAATTGAGCCCCCTTGCAAAACCAAAGAAACAAAAACCCCTGAGGATCATTCTATTTTAAGTCGATCGCTTGGAGAACTGATAAAATGCGAATCAAAACAAGCAGCCGGCAAAGACACACACGCATACTTGTACCACCAGGAGAAACAGTCATCATTATTATAAGCCACGAGCATCGAAGGAGAATCAAACAGAACGGAAGAGACGTCGAGGCTCCTGAGCGGCTGGCGCGCGAGGTTTGGCGCTTCGAAAAACTTTCTCAAAAGCATGCCTTTCTATTATTGACGAGCGCTTGCGAGCCTTTCATTTTCTCGCCCGGCTTTTTTCCTCGCTCGCATACTTCGACGGCCCCGCGTCTTATCTCCTCTCTCGCCCTCGCCTTTCTTCATTCTCTCGTCGGCTCTCTCTTTCTTTCTTTCTTCCCTTTGCCTCACCTCCTCTCCTCTCCTGCAGTGTGTGTATCTTTTACCGATCGCCCGACACCTCTTTCAATTCTCCCTTCGATTCTCCCCCCTTGTCTCGCGTCTTGAATCTTTTAAGACTCGCCGCATGCTTCTATGATTCTCACCGATGCCTTTCGTAACTGTGGTCACGGCTGTCGGTATGAGGTGATTTTTTTTATTGCAATCGAAATGTTGGCAGTAACTTTATTTGTTTCCGTTTTTTTACGAAGCAATGAAAAACAATTGGAAATTTATGAGATTTTCCGTCCCTGATGAAATAGGTGAAACATTAAGATTTTTACAATTGATTACAGGATACATTTTTCTTTTATCAAATAATGGCAAAAAAAATTATTTGCCAATAAATATTTTTTTGTATGTTGTAATTGATATTTTCATTTCGGTTTTAGATGGACAAACATTTACTGTCGCAGTTGGACAAAGCCATGACTCACATACATGAAATATTTTTCTTAAAATCGCGTGTTACGGAAGACAAAGACAGACAGTAGCCATGGGTGATAGCTACGGGTGAACTCACTAGATATAATGGATTTATTAATTTGTATCGTCGGATACGAAGTAGATAATTTGTACCGCAAGCATAACATGATGACACAAGATCAAATTTACCAGCGTACACATTTTACACGTAACAAGTTTTTCAGTTAACAGCCAAAATAATTTGTTTGAATAAGAGCAAGCTAAAATAGTATTCTGCTATAATATGCAACATGAAAAAAATTAGTGTCAATTTAAATTGAAAATAATTATCATATTGAAAATTAAAATAAGTCAACAAACTGATCGTAAAGTTAATAGTCACCTTGCTAAATTAATTAGGAAAGTTTTTTTATACCATTTTCCTTGCGTTATTTAATTTTTAATCTTGATGTAAACACATAAACATAATCATACTAATTAACAATAAGTAACATCAATGATTATTTTTTTAATCCTGTTTCGTTAGTTCAGTATTAAATTTTTTTAAGCTTTGGTCCTCGTAACCCTTAAAGTAATTATGCCACTTCTAAAAAAAAAATCTTGTAAATTAAAAATAAAACAATAAATTACCCAACGACGTGTTGCAACGTTGGCTGTTGTTTTAAATTTAAAATCACCTTGAGGAATGTTTTTTCTTTGGATGACTTGTTGCTTTTTATAGATAAATACTTCGATATTATATCCACTAAAACAACAAACCCATTATTTTACCGGATGTAATACTTAACTTTTGCCTACATTTGACCTGTATTTAATATTTTAATTAATTTTTTTAAACTTTGGAGCAAAAATTTCCAGAGTAATGCAAAGAAACTAACAGCGCAACATCATGTTTAACAATGCATTTCACCAATCTTTCCATAGACATGCACTTAAACGTGTTTGAAATTACAAACAGGAATTGTAATAAAGTATATCTACAGTACTCTAAGATCTAGGTGACACTAAAACTGATTTTTAATAGTCACGTGAAGAGTGTAAAAATCCAGTGGTAATCAAATATTGCGTAATGTCCGAGTTTTCCTCCACATGATTTTTAGCCGCTTGAAACTAGAATACGCTGAGTCCATGTGTCTAGTTTACACCACGTGCTGATTCGATGAATCAACTTAATATCAAATAGATGTTAATTTTTGAAGCAAAGCACCGGGCAAAAAAACAAGAAAAATCTTTCTTACCCAAGTGATAAGAAACCGAACGAAATTGAAAACAACGGCTTCCTGAGGTTTTTAGAAATTATCACTTAACTTTTTGACGTGAATTTATCTTTGAATAAAAGTTAACACTAGTGAGGGGGGAATAGGGGCCACACGATATTTTCCACGGACGCGCGCACGTATAAAACCAGCGTCTCAGTCGACTTTGGGATTCAATGCAGCATCTGCTTTCCAAGTAGCAAGAAATACACATATATTAATAATATTTTGCCACAGTCTCTATTACAGTACATACAATTCTTACAATGATGAAGTTCACAGCTATTCTCTTATTGTTGGCCACCGGTAAGTTACGTATACTTAAACGGCCTTTCTTTTTACTTTAATTTTAAATTAAATTGTTTAACTATTTTAAATTATTTATTATTAATTTATTAGAGCTGGGCGTACTTGTCGCTCATGCGTTGCCTCATTCTAAATTTATGTGCAATTTACCTGATGGGCTTAGTGACCGCACGTAACATGTTTAAACTTGTGTTATAAATAAATCTAATTTTTTTTGGTACACACGATGAATAATTTTATTAGATTTTGTTCATAAATCAAATTGTACGAATTTCTAATAAGTACTAACCAAAGTTAAAATTTGTAAAAATTCTCGTAAATTTAATTATTTAGTGCTGCTTTTCAACGTCGTCAAGGCTGACGAGGAGCATGACCATCCTCATGACGATGGTATAGGGCCAGACTGTCCTTGTGTAACAACGATGGAGTACGTACCGATTTGCGCAAGTAATGGAGCTACTTATTCAAATGCAAAAATGCTGGAGTGTGCGAAAAAATGCTTGAAGAGGGATGGTAAGAAAACTTTTAAAAAAATTTTATTTGTACTAATTATTTTGTACTATGTATTAACTGTAAATGGTTAATTTAGAATGAATTTTAAAATAGTTCTCGCTTTTACGAAATCCTTGAGTAAAATCTCATTTTCCACCTAAGAATAATCTAACAATAAGGATGTTTTAAAATTTTTAATTAACATTCAGAGATTCCTTCAATCGAAAAAAGTTTTTTTTCCATGAGTTTCTTTAACAATTTAGAATCTATCAAAAAATGTGAGGTTCAATTAAAAATAGTCCAAAAATTAAAATGGAAGATTATTATTCGACACTTTTTTTACAGCTCGAAGTAAAATTGTTGAACTATCATCTTGTAGTCAAATGATAAAAACATCATTTAAGTGCGAAAAAAATGCTCTATCTATTATAATTTCAAAAGTTCATTAAAAAAATGAATTGTTTTTTACAGTTAGCAGAATGATTTAAATGAACAAAAATTATCAAATTTTGTTAATAGTAAGGAATGATTTGTATTTTAGTAAAATCGAGAATTATTTGTAATTCATTATGAGGTATATGCATTGATGTAAAAATATAAATGATATACACATAGATAGTTGTATGTTATATGTATCTGACATTATATCTGTGTTTTATTTCAGATTTGGTAAAAGTAAAGGATGGTCACTGTTAAAAGTTCATTGGCACTTTTCAAAGAGATGGGGTTTTTACTACAAAGGGTTAAGAACATTTTTCTGTATGAATTTTTTTTTTTTACGATTATGAATTTATTTTTAAGTTAATAAAATAAAAACTTTTTTCACAAAATTTTAGTTACATTTTATTTAATGAAGTAGCTGTACCATGTTATAATATAGTTGGGATGTAAACAACCACCTAATATTTTATATATATTTTTTTTCTTTGCAGTCATGCTACTATAAGTTAAACTTACGGTTTCAACTTCTCCTAAATAACATGAGTTTTTTTTTAATTTTAATTATTCTAGCTCCTTCTTCATTTATTTTTCATACACGATGATTCTACGGTATTTTTTTTGTTTTTCTTAAATAAATGTAAGAGAAAAACTCACCATAATCTCGTTTGCAGTATTTGATCAGATTCAGCCTTCGAGTGCTTGCTCGACATTTGCGGCATTGCTCTGTAATGAATAAAAAAATATTGGCCTGATTAGAATTTTTTAAATTAAAAATTTCTATTTAATAAATGCAAATAAATATCTATACTTGTTAAGTACGTATACTATACTTATAATCTTAACTCAGCTGGTTAAAATGACTTTTAATAATGTTATAGTGGTATTTTCTACAACTAGTGTCAAACTGCATAAGACTAGACGAACAATATGCATGATGTTAATTAAATATCTGCAAGTCTTATTGTTCTTAACTCCCATTGAAAATTTCTCGCCACGGTCGTAAAAATATTTTTTTTAATATTTTTCACTCGACTTCCACCTCATCGTTTGCATTTCTCAATTGTGAAAATAATTCTTTTTTTTATGTTCTGTTACAATAAATTTTACTATGACCATAAACATAACATGTAAGGAAATATCACGTCAAGGTAAAATATACAAAATCGATCGAAAATATCATTTTTATTTATTGATCGAAATAAATATCTTACAAGCAGAAAATTGACAGGGGACGGTGGAAATAAAGCGTTTATCGGCTCCTTTCAATTATTCAGCTGTTTCTACCCAAGAATCCAATTTCAGGACTAGAGAACCTTATAGCTAAACTCGTCGAATCAGCAGCCATATCATGTACGTCCGCTGTACCTCAATAATCAATAATTGGCAGACGACCAAAGAGCCAGTATCTCCTATTTTCCGCCCGCCCTCCCTCTCTTCTCCACTATCGGTTCACTTTTATTATCGATATTGCCAATACTGCATCCTTTGATCTCAGATATCGGAATCAGATCGACACAGCAGCTGCATGGGCAGGAATAGCGTCTGCCAAAAACGTCACTGTCCACTGCTTTGCGAACGACAACGGCATTTCATACTCGTGTTCTCTCGTAGGCTATGTTTTTGTTGTTTTTCAGACGCATTTTTCAAGCAAATTCAACTACTTCATGAATTTTTGAACATTTTTTTACAATTTTGCTTAAAAAATTATTATTTACCGTACAAAAATTGAAAAAAATTTTTTCTAGAATTCTATAAAACACATTTTAGATATTGAAGTTTATCGTAAATTGTTTGCCGTACGAATGTTTAAATACTTTTTCAAATACACATTGGACCTTTGTTTTTCTAAAATTTTAGGTCTTTAAAATTTCGATGGATTGTTATTGGTGAAATTAATGTGTTATAATGGTAAACAATTTTTTTTTCAGCTGAATAACGCACTGTGATTTTGGCACAGATTTTTCTGAAAATTGAAAAAGTATCAGCACCCAAGTTAGACACACATGTGCTCGTTAATAAAAATTCACATTTAAAAGCGTGAAGTGCGATAAGAGAAAACAAACGCTCTTCAAACACCAAAAGTCAGCGAAAATTTGTCTCATGTAATCGCCGAGAAAATCAATTGGCGTGAAAAAAAAAAAAAAAAAAAAAACCAGACCATTCAAATTATTAATAACCCAATATGTTTGAAAAATAGCTTCCACAGTGAAAAATACCCCGTTGTTCCGGAACGGCAACTATTTTCAAACTCAACTGCAACTTTTTACCCCCGCTTATCTCACCAAAGCACAACACGAATATTCATCATTTCAATAGGGTACACATACACACAGTGTCTTTGCACAGCAAAGTTATCGACCAACACAAATTTGTTGGCACAGGTGTGTGCACATGTTGCGCGTAATCCGTGAGATGATCGAGTACTCGCTGCCTCGGGCACTGCCAATTTCGCGGATGATAAATATTAAATGACATCGCGACGGGTACACGGTTATTAGTCTTCGTTGAGTAACTCGTCTCGTAATCACTTACAGGGCTTATGGCTTCTTGCCGGATGAAAGAACGCAGAGATTCCGGTTAAAAAAAAAAAAAAAAAAAAAAAAAAAAAAAAAAAACCGTACTACCGACGATCTTGAGCCAATTACTTGGATTGAATCACCATTGTATTCATTCGCGTTTGCCGTTGCATTTACGTAAAATTTACGAGCTAAATAGCCAAAGACTGTTTCCCTATAGGCTATACAGTCCCGTGCATTGCAAAAAAATGGCAATCAAAGCTCTTGGACGATATTGTTTTAACACAAGCCTGAATGATCCAAGTTTATCTTCGTTTATTGTATTTACATCCGTACACGATTCGCGTCGTTTCTCAAGAGCCACGGCAAAGCAGGTACACGCGGCCAAGGCAAACAGCAACGTATATACGCCCGGCGTGAAAAATTTAATTTGCTCGACGTGTTTCTCTTTCCATTGGGTTTGTTTCTTCCTCTCCCGCGTTTTACCTGTACGACACGTACACGTGCGTCTACGCTTGACAAGAACATGGGAAAAAAGAAAAAGAAAAACATATCACAAGCGCGAGAGAACGCATTCAAGAGCGAAGTAAATTATTCGCACCGGGTGCGCGAGATGACTTTGCCGTGTGTATACAGCAGCTTCGAAAAATGATCGAAAGCGCAGCTTGTTTCGAGCAGAGCTCGCCGTGTGCCCTTAACTCGATTTGTTCGCGCGCGGCCGAGTATTTTAATGGCACTTGGACGTGGTATCGAATTAATCACTCGGTTAGAGCTACCACCGGATGTTTTACTCGCGTTCGGGTGCGCCGAGGGGGTGAGCGAGAGCACAGTGCGCCGATGATTTATTCAGACGAGATACTCGAGTGTGTTTTTTCGCACGCTATGTTTGCGTATTTTAGGAACAATTGGAGCGTGTGGCCTTTTCTTCATTTATTATTTATTCATTGTTTGTCTCAACTCTTACAGAAAATCGGTATGATCGGCGATATTTACATCTAAAATCATACATTGGCGGCTCGAACAGACGGCACGTCAGAGGTGAAATTGACAGCCATTACAATTTCCCATGGAACGTATTTCCTTTCTCTCGCCTGAAAAAAAAGAAAATGAAACGACCACCTTGTGCTCCTCCCCGTTATCAATCGGCCGATCTCAACGCTTTGAAAATAAATACCATTATTCGTACCAACACTCGACCATTCCACGGCCAACCACTTTTCCCCGTTGGACCTATAGGTATATATATACCAGGTCCATGGAGCCAGCGTTAAATCACCGGGCGTCCCTTCAATTATATCATCACGCATTAATTTGCACCTCTTAAACGCTCCGACCGCGCCGGTTGGCTGGCTTTTTGCCTCGCGCAATTATTACTGCCGATCGCTCGTCACTGGCTGGTGCGCTTGATCGTTATCATCTCTTTTGCCCGAATCAATGGCGCGAAAAACGAGGCAACGATCGCGACAATTACACGGGGGTAATAACGATTCAATCGGTTCGAGTCGAGTGACGTTTGTGCATTTCACATGTATATGTCTGCGTGGATGTATTGTACACACTGAAAAAGAGGACTGATTTTTCGCTCTTCGATCGGTTCTTTTGTGAGAGCACGATGCGTGTCACGATGCCTTTTAATTCGCCGCTAACGTGCAGTCACGTGCGAACTGTTTTTGCATTTCAACGAGCCGACTGTCTCTGTGTTTAGCTGTATATGTTTCGATCGATGATGTATCGCGGCACTGGAGTGTGAACGAGAGGAACGGTGGGTGAAATTTCATCAATGACTGCTTTTCTTTGACGTTTTATTTAATTCATTTTTTTCATTCGCCGAAACGAGTTTGTATACTATATGTTTTTTTTCGCTCACTTTGTTTTCTGAATTTCAAGAGTTTCAAGTATGGCGAATTAAAGTGTTTCATTTAAGCAAGTGTGCCGTGTCATCTGACACAGCTTGGTTGTCAGAGTAAAGGCGCCACAAAGAGCAATCGGAGACACGTGGTCTTTTCTAAATCAGTATCGAAGGAGGGCTTATTTTTCCTCACGAGAGAGAATCACTCGGATTTTTTATGTTTATTTTAATTCGTGCAAAAAATATAGATACAAGTTCTTCTTTTTCAAGCGTGGAGTCAATAAAAAAAAAAACAATGTTTTAACACCACTGCTGGACATTTCGAATAGTGTTTGCATAACGATTATGAACATGTAATGCAAAACTTGTGGGAAATCTCGGGACTAATTTCCCTTCCCTGCCCCATCCTAACTCCATCAAAGTTGAATACAAACTTGATTAAAGCACTATACAAATCCACCGCAACCAACCCCTCTCTGTGTATTACACAGATGGTGTACCTGTTATTGTCGACGACAAAATATACGGGGGCGAGTAAACGGACGCACTAATGGACTAAAGCCAGAAAATCATTTTACTGGGTATTTATTGCACAATGTCCCCTTTGATGGGGTGATTTTGCCATGTGTGGTTTTGACGTATTACACGGAAACAAACGATGCTCAGTCGAGTCTTACATGCTTGGAAGTACAAAATTCATACAAATTATCTTCAAATCAAAAATCGGCATCATAATTAACAATTTTTATCCTTTCTTTTATTCATATGATATATTTTTAATTTATTATAAAACGTACGTGAATAATAAATAATTGAAACCCAACGAATGTTCGATATACAAAGGAAACATCAACCGCTCCGATTACCCGGCCAAGCAGAATTCACGAATCGGCCTGTGGGCTAATGATCTCCATGGCGATTCGGGATGGCAGAGAGAGCCCGTGCATCCGGTCTTCCGCTCGACCAGGCACCGATCCTCGTGGAGCACCAGGTATTCGGTGCGCCCGTGTCCGCCCGTACGCGTGTTTATACACTCGGAGAAGAACCGATAGCGCTTAGGTATATATAGGTAGAAATTCACGATCGAGTAATTTTGACGGAACGCTGCTGCCTCTCGTATCTTGAATCACGAGGTGGGTTGTGCGCGCGTAGGTGTACTCCGGCCGATGATGTTTGACACGTGGGGAAAGGGGTTACGCCCGTGCCGTCGAGCGAATTTAATCGGTACAAAGGACCTGCTCGTTAGCTGCGAATCGAACGGATTAGGGATCGGTTGCGTCGTCGTGCGGCCAACCTCGGCACGCACAATAAATAACCGCTCGATCTCAAGGTGGTGTTTATTTTTATAATCTATACTTGACGCGCCCCTAAAATGCTTACGATAAACTTATCCCTTAGAATTTTACCTGCTTTCCTGTACAACAATCGTTTTCACTATACCGATCATCTATCCAGTGTATTTCACCCTATGGGAGTACATCGAGGTTGGATACGTGTGTGTGCCTAAACAACACACTGTTATGGTCATCAGCTAATCGACCACTTGCCAGTATGGACTTATTAGGTTGGCAGAGATTCCATTTACGGATTAATTACGCTCGGCTGCTCTCCACATTTCGCCCATTCTATAGTTGGTAAACTGCACCTCTTTCGACGCTCTGTAAAATGTACGAAAATGTACTATCCAAGCTTAAAGTGATTGTGGAACAACTTTGTAATTAAAACAACCCCTATTTCGTTTTTATGCAAAAACATTGTCGAAAAATTAAAATTAAAATTTATTACCCTAAAGCGCCAACTTTCCGGAAAATGTCGAGGAAAAAAAATGTATCGTATCCTTCGGAGGCATTAAACAAACGTAGTAGCATAAATCGTGAGACGCATCCATTTTTCATTGATCCGTGCCAAATCAGATTCAAAAGCGAACGCCATTTCACCGGAATTCGTCAGCGATTTTCATCCATACCGTTTTTTTTTTTTTTCTTTTTTCATTTTATTTTCATATTTCCTACGGCAGAGCAAAACATACGACTGCATCGCATCGAATTTCACCGCTTGTACGTACATACGTGTACACATTCGGAAAGAGTGAAAGGGGATGATGTAGACGCGGATGCACGAGGTCGCGTTAGCAGCGTATCGATTGAATTTCAAACGAATTTCAAATTACGCATAATTTGTTTAGCCGGTGGCGGTGGAAAACGCGTTATGCAACCGGAATTTCCATCATCGATTCGTTGATGTTTGGAATATCTGCATGTATCATTGTCGCGTTACTAATAATATTTTCCTCATTAATATAATACTTATTTATTCATTTACTTTTGCACATTAGTTTGATTTCATTATAGCTCTCAACTGCCTATAGCTCCTCCCCTCCATCCACCTCGATGAGACTCTAATCACCGCGTTTTTCATATTAAAACAGAGACGATCTCTCTGCTCGCCACAGGAAAGCTCGAGAGCCAAAGCTAACAAATCAAACTCACCCTTTGACATCCGAGAACCATCTATTAGCCCTATACAGTTCTCTACCCCTACCTACCTCCCTTCTTGCCCAATCACGTAGCACAGAGACGAGCGAAAACCCCGTGCTTTTAAAGCGATCCAGCTCCACGCGGGGCAAATAACGAAGAAAAAAGAGCTCTCGTAAAAAATCGATCGGAAAATATTGGCTCGTCCGACGCGCGAAGAGCCTCTATTACTTCTGAGCACACGTTATTCCGAGCCTTAAACAAATAACCGCTTGGGTTGCTAGTACACAAGGGGCGAGCGTACAATGGGATATATATGGGGTGAACGAGATAACGCGAGATGGAGGGTTTTGGGAAGAAAGGAGGGAAAAAAAAGTGGAATAGAGGGCATTCCACGTGGCTATTATTACTTCTCGTCTGGTGAACTCGGAGATTTCCTTTCTTCCTCTCTCTCTCTCTCTGACGCCGTGCCCGAGTCTTTTTTTTTTTTTTTTTTTTTTGTTTCATCCCACTCGGCACGTTCGATTCGCTCGGCTGTCTCTCTCCCGGCATCCTTGAGAATGCAGTCCTCCCCGGGGATTAGCTATACGTTATCCCCCCGCGAGAGGAGTAAATAAGAGAAAGAGATTTAAACGTTTCGCGCGACTTTTTTGTGCTCGTTATTTTTTTTTTTTTTTCTTCCCCCTGTACACTTGTCTCTTTTTCGTAACCGAGGAAAGGTACACGGGGGGACACTTTTTTTTCTCGAATCTGCGAGGAATTAGAGTCTCCTTTCTTTCAATTCAGGTTTTATGTACTCCAGATTACTTACTTAATCTGCTGGATATCGTGTGGTTTGTCATTTGCTGTACACATCTTTTGCGATTGATTTTTTAAAACTTTTCCGTTAGAAATTTCATGATTACAATGTATCCATACATTTACTCATTGCATGGCAGTTTTTCAAAACAAACTTCATTTTTCATAATTTTCTTCGACATTCTAAATTTGTAAAAATACTAATGTTATATGTAGTAGTTGGATAAATTTTATTATTTTTAATGTTTTATTTTTTTGAAGATTCAAACTCATTTACCATTAATTTTGTGAAAATAATAAATAATTGTAATACTGACCTAATAAAGAGTATCCATTAAACTCTCGCCTCAAAGTGCAAAATTTAATGGCTTTCACACGGTTTATATCGATATGCGAAATGGTATAACTGTGAAAGTTAATAATCGTTTACAGCAATCTTAAATGAGATCAATAAATTACTAATACGAAAACATTGAGAGTAAATTGAGCTGTCGTGAAATTACTGGTTATATCACATAAAAATTTACCACCTAATTATTCCATCCTTTTGCTTTGGAAATAATTTTTCTTCCTACAAATACCACATCAAAAGTGTGTCATTGAAAGTAAAATAATTATTACCAAGTACTGCTAAGGATATTAAAAAAAATTATTTACATTTTTCTCTATTTTTTGCATTTTTTACTACAAAGAAAGAAAATAGTGAAGGAAATAGGATATTTCACTTACTTGCCCTTACGCAGAGTTTTATTAGTTTCATGAAGAGTGTTGGGAAAGTTTTAAGTTTAATTTTTTGGAGACAAGATTTCTAATCTCAAAAAAATCCTGAAACAATACAAATAAATTCTTTTCTTTGTAAGAAAGCAATAGTGTACCTTTGAAAAAAGTCACATGGATCATTTATTTGACAGCATAATTTTTTTATTTTTCATCCAAAAAAATCCGCGCTAGTTTTTTCGTTCGACCCACTGGCTTCCGAGAAGCACGTCGAGAGACAAATAACGATCGAAATGCAAATCCGTAGCCGCAGTCCTTCTTGTCTCCCTTTTTCAACGATTTATCGCGACCATCCTCTACCACCTCCTCCTTCAGTCGATACGATCCCCTGGATTTCGCCGTCCAGCAGCTGCTGCTTCTCCTTCTCACACACACATTTCTCGAGCCAATCTTGAAAAAGAGCATCTCCCTTGTCCGGGTCTTTTATATTTTTGCAGCCTGGCCACAGGACACCTATTCTCTTTCTCCCTTGAAAATTTTTAAGATCTCCGACGCCCCCGACATTGTACTCTGTTACGCGCTTTTTTTTTTATCTCCTTTTGGTCCCACCTCGCACTTCATCATCGTTACTTCCCATTCTAACTTTGGCCTTATTTTTCTTATTTATTCGTGCATTTGTATTTTATTTATCCTCCATATCCTTTTCAACATGACATTGTGCACATGTTTTTATTCTCTAAAGTTCAATAGTAAAACAAACAGAACTCTATATGAATGGAATAGGGATTCCAATAATTATAATAGTAAAAAATATTTTTTCTATTGTAATAGAAAAAAAAAAATTAGAACTTTTGATGAAAAAAATAAAATGAAATAAAACAAATACATGTACCGAGGTGTTATACAATTACATGAGTTATGCATAATATCTAAATCTAAATTATCTAAATATCATTATTATATAACATATGATAATAGTAATGATAATAAAAATAGAGCAATAATTCATTAAATAACACATTGAGGAAGGTAAAATGAGAAAAATTATATTTCTTATTTAACCAGTGCAACACATTTAAGCCCATAAAATGTGCTATGAATACCAAAACAGGAAGGGCAGGTCCCTGCGGCATCTTTTATTGACTCAGCAATTTATTGTCCTACCGAAGAAATAAATAAGACAAAGGGTGGGTCGAGTTCACTCACTCGTTTCTCTCTTCTCAGCCGTTAACTGCCGCCTCGCTCGCCGGTTAAGTTAGTAGCTCCGGTGCACTGCTGTTAATCTAACCGTAGGCGCTCGGTTACTCGAATCTCGCCAAATTAATACGATTCTTACAAGGAGTTTAGTGACAGGAGTTTTTTTATTAACTTCTTTCTCGAGAGGAGTTATGATTCAAGTATTTATTACTTTTACTCTCATTCTCTGTTTTCTCTTTTATCTCTCGACTGCAATAAGGAAAACTTCCAGAGGCAATTTTTTTATATAACTTAATACACACGTGCGTACTGATGTTTCCAGTTAATAATTAGTTTATAAGTATATTGCCCATCATTTTATTGTAACTTGGCCATTTACATTTAAATCAGTTATTTTTACACTTGCAAAGTAATTAAATACATTCTCCTTAAATTTTTTCCATACATTTTGTTTTGTTTTTGTCTTGTCTTATTAATTTCTAATGATTATAATATGATTTGTGATGACGTGAAATGATTTAAACATACTACCAAATAATTTCAACCCTAAAGCCTTATTTTCTTCTTACTTCACTTGTAGCAAAAATTTATCTAAATTGAGGCACGAAATTCAATAAAATATATGAGTATGAATGTTAAATATTCGCTAAGTACGTAACATATTTTGCCATTTTTTTTTTAGCTTTTCTTTACATAAAGTTAACGCTGTAAGAATAGTTTTTTTTTTAATTTCATGTGATTTCCTAGGGAGTATTCAAGGTGTGGGTGAGATAATATTACCTATTGAAATATGTCCAGGGTTTGAAAATAAACATACGTAAGAGGGAGAGATAAGTAGTGAATTATTCACGTCACACTTTAGTAAGACAAAAAAAGTAATATCCATTTGAAGTTGAAGTACAAAGAAACTATAGAAAAACGATAAGTCGTGGTAACGATCAATTTAAATAGAATATCGTGCGTCAAAGGTAATTATCATGCGACTCTCGCTTAAATATTTCCTGTATGTTTATTTATGTCTTTTATTTCTCGAATACTGGCGTTTCTTACAGGAGGAATCCTGAGTACCTCTCCCTCGGAAGTCAAATGGGTCACTTGAGTGCAGTCCTTCGCTATATACGACCGATCGTGTAGAAGATACGTATGTATAGAAGACGCAACGGACGACAGGGTAGGGCGCGACGTGCACGAGCGCCGAGCTTGCGGTTCGAGGGGGGGAAAAAAAATTCATAACAATGGACGAAAAATAGAATTCCAGTACCGGCCCTGCAAGAGGATCGTGGGAGCATTATATTTTTCTTACTGTTATTTTGATTTTTTACTGTTGATATTTTTTTCTTTTTTTTTTTTTCTTTACTTATTTTGGATGTAAGGCAAAGGAACGTACCCGGAAACTGGTTGGTGTTATTGTAAAGAACTTCTAGCGGTACAAAGGATGTACGAATTTTTTTTTTTTATTGAATTGTTGGTTTTAGAACTAAAGTAAAAATCACACCAGATACTTCGTTTTATATCTTACGTCATAAATGATTCGAGGTGGAAAATGTACCATCTTTTTATCTTCTTACATACACTAAATCATACAAACGTAAAATTTGAATGTTGCCAGATGTGCATAATTCACACCTGTGCTTTGATAATATAGAATTTTTTCGTCCAAACTTTTTTTTTTTTATTCTACATGATGAGTTTTTAAATTTAGAAGAATCAATTGAATTTTTAACAGTTAATGTATAAAAAAGTGTAGTGGTACACGTACAGAAATAAACTTATCAAACACATCTCGTATACATAATACGAGGCTCGTAGATTATATACACAACATTTAAATCTTCTCCATAATAGTATTTACTAATAAATACAATTTTCAATATTAAAGCTCGGGGTTTTGTGAAAAAGTGACAGAATAATAAGCAAGGATGGATTCTTAAAAACTGTGTACCATAAAGTTTGAAGTATAAAAATAAAACAAGGAATAATTTTCATGTAACGTTTTTCAGAAGTTACTCAACTACAATTTTATTAAGTTTTATGAAAAAATTATAAAAAATAACACGAAATGATGTCGTTGGTAACATTATTAATGAAACCACTTAAAAACAGTTCTAAGCTAGTTTATGAATTGTACGTAAAACATGATACAAATAACAATTACAAATCCTCGTAATTAATGAAGGGTACAATGATTTTCTTTAAAACCTCGTGGGATGCTTTGACTTTCAAGGTCTCGATCACCTCGTTCAGCACTCGATCGGAAACTCCTTCAAGAGAATTGACCAAGCGTTTCATCGTTTCGATTCGTTTGTTGAAATTAACATCGTCTATTGGACACGAAAGAGGGTACAAATGGCACTGTTTTATTACATCATCCAGATTTTTTGGATTCAGAGTCTTGCTGATAGATTCGACCTCCTTCGCAGAAGCGACAAACATTGTTAATCATAACAAAATATTTTACAATGTACACGTACACATTCGAAATAACTTACCTCCTCCAAAGCCTGTACAGCGAGATTTACTAAAACTTTGCCTCTCTTGATTTCATCGTTAACTGGCGCCTCAAATTCACAGATTACCTCGTTCACCGGTAGGTCCAAAAACGACTTTAGACGACTCACGTCTAATCCTTTTTTTTCGTCATTATTCAGTTTTTTCTTTGTTGAATATTTTGTTTTATTTTTTTTAAATATGTATTTTAGAGTTTTTGTTCGTCAAGTGGTGATAAACACAAATCGTGAAAAAAATAAATTTATATTCACCTTTAGAGCAGTTATCGCTTGATTAACTTCGACGACAGCAGATGACACTTTAGTGACATTTGCAAATGTTGTTTGGTAAATGTCTCTTTCACGGCGTGCCAAATCCTTCAGCGTTTCCGTCGACTTCTCTAGTTGAGTGATCAAATCCTTAGCCCTTTCTCTTATCTTCGTTTCATAATAATTTGTCTTGAACACATCATGAAGTGAAATTAAATCAAAATATTACTTCTAAGGGAATATGGTTTGGCTGTACAAAATTATCGTTTTATACGTACTGGAGTCAACGCCTGCACAGTCACGAGCACACCCACTAAGAATATTATTGCTTTCATTTTCATGAATTCAGCGTCTACACTTTGAGCCCGGAAAGCAAGGAGAGTCTGAAATCACCGAATGAAACTACTTTTTATGCCGACAGTCGTCTCTTATGTACAAGCGCTCGGTATCATTTCATTATTAGTTGTGTCTGCGAGTCGAGTAAGTGCTCTGATAAAAGACCACACTTTTATCAAACACCTTCTGTTTGAGGATTCCTAAGTTCGAGAATTTCATCTTTATTGAAGGAAAAATTATTAATCGTATGCGCATACGTAATCGAACCAAGTACGACGTGAAAACATTTTTTTTTTCTTACTCGCATGTGATGATCCACCTGAACAAAATTGGGTGTTTCTCCCGAAAATAAGTTTATCTCGTTATTTGAGAGTTTTTTTTTATCGGTACTGCCATTGCATCCACCTTACATCTGCTTATCTGAAAATCGTAATATCTAACGACACAATTTTAAATATTGTTACAGCTTGATCTTACGAACGATAGTGAGCCCAACTGGTTACTGGTTTCGCAATCGTAACAAATATTCCATCAAATAGTCGACAAGAACCAACTCGCGATGCACGTTATACGCTCCTGTTTCGTGGAAGTGGATTTAAAATGCTGCAGGTGATGTCTTATATTTTTTCATTACATCAACATCTACAATACATATGTAAAAGTTGTATAATTATGTCAGTCACGATTCACGCTGTCTGCGATTTATTTTAGCATTTTTACAATTTTATTCATAAATTTTCTCAATTTTTACCATTTTTTTCGCACAAACGGAATACCTAAAGCATTTACTACGTTTACCTTTGCTCATTCAATAAACATGAATTCAGACGATATTTAAAATCGTGCGGTAAAAGACACAAACAATCAACCTTTCATAATGGGGTACTGATCATCCGTCATTCATGATGATTAATTAAAAAATCCAAATTTAAAAACGTCGCTATCAGTCACGCCTTATCGCAATAACCATCAGCCACGCAGATAAAAAAAAAAAAAAAAGGCAAATCGATTGGTACCTCGTGACGTACGAATGTATTCGGATATCGTCCTACATATGTATCAAACCCACGGCACGTCGAACGAGACCCCTTGGCGACTCGAGTGCAACCCGATCGGCTCGTTTTACGCGGAGAGGAGATAACAGTCGCCGCGCCCGCTAAGACCCCGTAAACACAAGCTCGGAGGTGGAGGAGGAAGATCTCCAAAATTCGGAGCCGAGATGCAAAGTAGTTAAAAGCTAATAAGCGCCGGGGTGTACGGAGGAGGCGCCGATCGATCTCTGGAACGGGCGGCGGCGTCCCTCCCATTTTCGCCGTAATACAACTTTGACGAAACTTTCGTAATCCTCGAACGGAGCGCAGAATGTGTTTCAAGAGAGGGAAAACCAGGAGGAGGGGTGTGGGGGGGGGGAGAAAGGGGTATACAGTATAGGCGTCGCGCTAACGAGTGAGATCTCCAGTCTGGCGGGGGAGAAATTCAAGGAGATCGGTATATAGACGCGCAGCGGAGGGATCGAGATGTCGAGGGAAGATACGAGTATGTACGTGGCGCGGGAGGAGTCAAAGATTCGTGCGATATCGGGAGGATCAATTAGTCCCGATTTAAATTAGCCCGGACGCCGTGGTGTAATTAATTTCAGGCCCTTGGTCGCGCCGAGCCACCAAACGAGACCGCAACTCTGGCATCTGCCCGCGTATATATGCTCGTGGGGGTACATTGTACAACATATTGGACCTGAATGGTGTTGCAAAACCTCCGAGCTCCCCTTGGACATTCAACTTTTGATGGTCTGCTTTCCGATGACGATCAAATTCACTTGGACAAAATCCTTGAAACGGATCCTCAACAGCAAATAATCGTACGACCCTTGCATACCTTCTCCGTTTCCCCGTTCGCCACCTCGACATCTTGGGACCCGCACTAGCCAAAGCCAAACATCTGTCACGGAAAATAAGGAACAAAGTGTCCAAACTCGCGTTGATCGCGACAGCTTATGATGGACGCGACCACGTCCTCGTCATTGGGCGACATGATTGGGGAATGTCGCGCGTTCACTCTGCATGTAGTCAGTGGATTTCCGGAATACAGTTGGGGTTGGCTCGGCTCCAGCGAGACGTTTAAGAGCGAAGTTTAAAGTGCACGGCAAGGGTACACACCGGGGGGAAGGCATGGCAAAGGAGTTCGTTTTTCTCTTTGCAGCCCTCGGGCCGGGAGAAGAAAAAGAAGGTGACAAAGTTGGAATCGTCGTCTAGGGTGACCGATACTCGAAGCTGTTGATGCATTGATCGTAACTTTGATTATGAGTAAAACTCATACCCCACAAAAGGAATCCAAATTAACTTGTGGGGGATAGTTCAATTGATTCTCCATATGTGCCCGGTGGAACGGCATGATTGAATTAACTCGTAGTGCCGGCAAAAAGTATACGCGTGTCAAATATCAAAACTACAAGATCCACATGCACGAGTTTGCGAGAACCAGATGTATTACACGTAATACCGACACCTATCTGGTATCGTCCCAAAGGCAGAAATAGCGCGGGTCTCTACGACGCGTTTCTCGGTATCCGGTTTCCTCCTCTGCCAGTTAGCTTCTGAATTTACAATTCCGCGTCTCGGGGGGCATCCTCGATCACTCGAGTCCACAAAATTACTCGCCAATTACGCTGGTACATGCATTTAATGGAGCAGCTCCCGAAATAGCTCGGCTTCCCGA
The DNA here is from genome assembly GCF_000648655.2 of Copidosoma floridanum. Next base: position 307,592 of record NW_019379491.1, on the reverse strand, counting down.
AACACTTCGTTTTCTACTCGAGTCGTCCAAGGGAGCACGGATTATGACATAGGACCTGCCAAACAATAAAGTTGAGTACGTACACACACCCGGAACGTGCAAGAAAATCTTCGCGAGCCGGGGGTAAACAGGAAACCCCGGCGACTATAAAATCCCGAGGAGCGTGTAATAATGTCCCCGGGGGGAGCGGAAACTGAGGAGAAATAAAAAGTATTCCAGCACCAGTGGGAGGAGAGGTATACGTAAAAAGAGTCTCGACACTTCACTCGATTTGCCGCAGAAGTAGAATCGGAAGTCGGAAAACACCGACCCTGCATCTATTACCTACTTACGGAGTAAAGTAAAAAAGGAGAGTGTCTATATGGCACCAAAGGACCGTCCCCAAATGCGAATTCACAAGGATATCTAAACCTTGAAGTTTTGGCACTCTGTCCTTACAAAAAAGTCCCTGTGGGCTATTCACACACGGGGATGAGTATTATTGTTGTTAGAGGCGTGAGATCTTTCAAAAAAGCGCTTCGGCCCGAAGTGCGTGTAATGGGACGCATATAGAGAGAGAGAGAAAGGCAATCCCACGGGAGGCGCACGGCGCATCGGGCGGAACAAAAAACGACAACGAGACCGATCATCTTCTATTTTTCTCGTAGCCCGGGCTATTATTTATCGCCTCCGGAGCCCCGTACGTGCAAACACGGCGTTATTATCGCACACTTATCGGCGAATCGCAGCTGTTATTGCAATCGCGCGCCGGGATAAGCTGTACGCGCGAGTCTCCCGTACACCCTACTCTCGATAATGGTAATAAAAAAAAAAAAAAAAAAAAAAAGGGAAGAGGTTGGGGCTGATGTGCGGCCGAGAGAGCAGATTGCGCACGGGAGAACGCAAACACGCACGCATATATACATGGGTGATACTGCGCGGATGTGGCGTTGGTACATAAGCGTATATATACGGCTGGCGTATGGCATTTCCTGATGGGTACGTATATACGTATATATATGGATGCGAGCACGTGGATTTCATAAATATATATACACAGGTTTATCAGCGGTGGGGTGCGATCGGGATGGTGTATCATCGTATATATGTGTGGAAGAGCTGAAGGGATCGTTGCTGTGATTGATACCGTTGGTAGAGATGGCTGTTGTTTCATTTTATTTTAAACTTGAAGTTATTTTTTACTTTTTAATTATTAGGTATTTTCGTTAACGGACGAGTGCCGATGCTCGAGGTAGTTGGTAAAAAATGTTCATACCAATACTTTTGTCGTGTCTTTAAATAATAAAAATCGTTTTCAATTGAATTAATACTCGTGACTCGGACACCAGCCCGAAACCTCACCACAAAGCAGCACTTGACACAATCACTTGGAACTTTGCGTCCCGTCACCTCTAAACGGCCCCTAAAAGTAAGAAGAAGACAAAAAACGAGTCGGCAAGAAAAATAAAAGCACAGCCAAGAAGAGAGAGAGAGAGAGAGAGAGAGCGAAAGCTCTTAGACCAGCGCGTAAATTACAGGGCACGCGGTCGGGGTGTTTTCTCCCTCGGGCAGAGCCCCAAAACCCGAGGAAACGAGCGTAGAGAAAAGCCGACCGCACGCGCGCAAAAGCCCCCGAGCTTGCGGCTGAAAAGGGGGAGCTTGCGTTGGATGCCTTCGCGCTTGAATTATAGATTTCACGCTTCGCTTGTAAGACAAAAGCGCGCCCGCGTATAGGGAGGGGGGCTGGGCTCCGAAAGGTCCACGGAGGTGGTTACTAATAACCGGGAGAGAAAGAGGACTCGACCTTCGTTAATTGCTCGAATCGCCGTTTAATCTGCCCTACGCCATTGTCCAACTGCGAGACTTGGCGACTCGAGCTTGCATATATCAACCCCTCGATGATCGAGTGACATTATCCCTGTTTGGATGTAAATAAAAACTCACACTCGAGCTTGCGAATGTTCGGAGGAGGTGAACCAATCTACAGTTGGCTTTTGTGAAAATTAATTTGTTTCTTCCTTCCTCCGAGGGGTGCGGTTCGCGGTATAATCCACCGAGAGCCGGCAGTGGAGGTCAGGAGCGTGGAAAAAGAAAAACGCGCAGTTCGTGTACACGAGGCAAAACGGCCGAAAGTAAGTGAATAATGGGATTTTCAACGGACCACTAGGCTATTACCCACTGGAGCGTCGGGGCTCTTTACTTGGCGCTCGCGCGTACTTGCGACGTTGCATCGCTTAATGTTTTCTTACACCACCTTCTTTTTTTAAAAATTTTTTTGTTTTTTGTTGACGACCTTATCGAACTGGATTTAACCTTTTTGGTCCTCTGTTATATCACGGGATACAATTTAAAATGCAGACTCGACAACTGCACAGGTAATTTTCTCTTGCAAGCTCAGTTTCAGGGAGAACAAGTACACTGCACACGAGTTAAAACACAAAATCGATGGAACGAGGTTATATGGCACCCATGCTAGAGGTAACGCTGCTCAAATCCGTTTATAATTTTCGGGGGTAATTCACGGCTGTCGGCTTGTATTTTCCACCCTCCCGCTCGTAAATAATACACGCTAACGTAACGAAGAGTAATGCTGATTTGAAAAATAAAGTCCAAAAAAAAAGAAAGAAAAAGAAATCACCGCCATGAAAGTCATTATCGTTAAACCAACAATATTTGGGCGGAATATAGTTCCACGTCATCGTCGGAAGCCCCCGTATTCAAGTGGTCAGCCGCGAAACAGAGTACTCGGGTAAACCTCGATCGTGCGGTACACGCCGTATTTCGGCCCGATGGCGTATGGTATACATAGTTGATCGGAATATCCAAAATTTATATCTAATGGCACGCCGCGAATTCACCCGTATACCCTATATAGCCGCATCAAGTTTTCACATACAGGTATATAATGGCGCTTTCACGGTCACTGATCCAAACGGAAGCCTTTCGCCGATCCCTCCCCCTACACACAAACGTACAGCCTCGAGGAAAATAAATCATCCATTATCTCGAGAACCTTTCGTGCGGTACACGCATACCTGGAGAAAGAGCGCGTCAAAACAATCACGCAAACAACCGTTGGCCTTTTTTTCTCCGTTTTGGCTTCTCCGTAATTGTATGCGCAAATCGTCCCGACATCATCGCTCCATTTTCCACGACTAATTCAAAAAACGTCCACTTGTACAGCAACAACCAAAGGTACTTTGATCCAAAAAAAAAGTCCGGGTACGTGAAAGTGCGCGGCGACAGCTTTAAACGCGCGCAGAGATGGAGAGAGAGAGAGAGAAATCGATTACCATAGAGCCGAAGCACGTAATACCGTAGCTTCGACGAAGAGAGGGTCTCCGCACGTAGTGTAGCGATCGGGGCTCTATCCTTCATATGCGGACGCCCGAGCCCCGGAGCTACGTATAGCTTCTTTTTTCCGATCGCGGTGGCGCGGCCTCAAAGGAAATATTACGCGCTGGATCGGTCGGAGGATGAATCGGCGGAAAATAGCTGGGAGGGCCCATTCAATGGAGTTGCGGGGAGATGGGTTCACGGAGTTTCAGAAAAATCTCCCACGTGCCGAAGTCACTCCGAGAGAGTGATAGAATTATGAATTGCCCCTTGCGATTTTGGTACTCCAAATGGCCATGAGAGGTATAAGAGTCATGTAACGACGAACATCCACCGGGGAGTCAAAAGGCAAGGTGAGTGTACAAACAAAGCTCCAGGCGTTCGAGATGTACGAACGACAGTGGACAAACACGGAGACGAAAATGAAGAAAAGCTTTGTTGCGGCAGAGCGATAAAGACTGTCTTTCTCCATCATATGTCTGTTTTGTCCTACAAACTGCAACAAATATCTTGCTCGTGTAAGGTGCACCTACATTTCCCAACCCCTCGTTTTTCTAAAACTACTTTTGCAAATTTGTGATTGGATCAGCGAACGGGTTAATAATAAAGTTTTATCATCTTCTGTCTCTTCCCAAGTAACAAACACATCCAAGTACTGTAACTTTGCAAATCCCAAGTAGTTATTGTATCTAAGTTCTCAGTAGTTTACGCATACGAATATGTCTGTTGGTTTGAGCTACATTTGGTGAAATTAACAAAGCAGAGTGTCTGTACATTATTATTATTATTATTATTATTATCGTGAAGCAGCAAGGAAAATGAAACATTGTACCTCGTTCGAATGAAATAGTTTGGGGAAACGAGAGGGTAAAGAAAGAAAGAGAAAAAATCGAGAACGAGATTGGGGACTTGAGACATTACGGATAAGGCTATCAGGTATATATACATATACGCGTGGATGTAGCTCCATTGGGTATTTTGCGTGTATACACGCACTTGTACAATGCATACGCGACATGAGTGTCAAGTATGGGTACACAGCAGGTTGCAGACTCGGGTGAAACAAACTTTACTAGCGGATGTTTTATCCAGGAGGAGGTGAAATGCAATTTAGTGGTACATTCTTTTTTTTTTTTTTTGTTTAAATTTATCATTTCCGATCAAAATCCCCGACTCCTCGCTCCCGTCCAACCAAGACCGCGTACGCATTGTACCCGAGGATTAATATTTAAATTTCCTCTTGCATCGCGTACGATCTCCACGGCCGTATAAAGAGATTGCCATGGCCATGCCACGGCGCAATGGAAAATCAGATACACGCGCACATAATGTGTGTACCCGCGCACTTGGCAAAAGGCGAAGCAAAAGAAAAAGTCACGAAAGTACAGAGGCGAAATCGGGCGCAAACAGTGCAGACGGTGTATACCAACAAACTCTCTCTCCCTCTCTCTCTCTGGCTGCAAAGTGCAATCTGGACAGTGTACACGCTCGGACGCGGTGGCCGTGTACTCTTTGGGACACACTTTGTCGACGAGGACGTAATACAGGGTGCACGCGCCGAAGCTTTCACCCCCGCAATATTGAACGCACTCGAAGCGGAATTTGTTTGCCCACCGGAACCCCCTACACAGAAACGAAAAAGCACGTGTGCGTGTCATGTGTACCCACAATGTAGGGCTGATTTTAATTAAGGGTCGTTATCCTCGGTGAAGCTCAAACAAGCCCAAACGATTGATTGTCGTTGCGTCTTTTTGAGGTTGAAAAAAAAAAAATCTCCAAAACCCGAGCCTTTTTGGTTCGGCGCAACAATCATCATCCCGAGGGAAGGGTGTCCGAAAGCTTGCGGTCGCAGCTCCAAAGGCTGTATATTATTCCTCGAACCAACAGCCACCCTGGTGCGCGTGTTTATATACACACAAAACGAGATGGCATCTCGCGGACGGAAAATTAAACGCAATCCTTCGCAAGGTAGAAAAATCCAATCAGCTTCCTCCCCCCGTACTCTTTCGCGGTGGCTCGACCCAGCAGTTGCTCCGCCGGCTGTATAGTGGTATATCTATGTTGACTTTTAACTTAAAATTGTTCGTTGTATTTCCATTTTATTTTATTTATCATACTTTACTTGACCATTACTGTCTTTATGAACTGTTTTTATTACATTAGTGTTGTTATTATGCATATTTTTTATTTTTTGTTTTTTTATCGTCTCTCTGCTGCTGACTACTTTCTGTCGTCTGTCTCGACGTTTTGCTGAATGTTGATGTTTACGCTGCAGGTTTGTGTACACGTATATATGATCCATACTTGTATAGTAGGACTTGGCACAAGCGCTGCAGCGATGGAAGGCCGGCTAACTTATACATGAGTGTAAAATTTTTTATTCAACTCATTTTGAGGTCAAGAGTAAGACTGCATCTTGTAGAATGAGATATTTATATCGTGGGGGCCTTTTTTGCGCGCCTGTGTTTGGAGTCTGCACTGCACTTGCTTCTCTCTTTCTTTTTGTTGCTTATATATTATGTACATGCATGTATCCTTCAAGTATCGAGAAGACTGCGCCTTTTATGGGGCGACATTTAAAAGTGAACGTCTATAAAAGATCTTCCCTCTGTTCTCTGGCTTGCCCACCTTTTTTTCTCCTACTGTAGCCTTCTCTCTGCTTTTTTTGGCATCAGTGGGCTGCTGCTGCACTGATGCAGGGTGACACAGTTTTCGAGCTAAAAGCGTCTATTGCTTGCTGGACCTTTGGCATGGATGGTGGCTTCTGTGACCGTGTCAGAAAGTTTGTTTTCAACAGTTGTTCTCGTGTACCACATATCATGTTTCAATAGGTTTATATACCTCAGTGTTTAAAGTGTCTGGATTGTTGAAACTTCTGTAATTCATGTAGTTTTTTAATCCTTTGTTTTTCCGTGCCTTTTAGTTTGTTATTAATCTTCATTTTAATTGGATCTTCACTTAATTTGAATTCAAAAAGTATCACAATGTACATATTTTCTTATCAAGAGTTGGCCAACAGGATGATGTCATCCATGGATGGTACTGTATNTGTATATGTATAACACATAAATATATATATACATACATACATACATACACGCACGGCAAAGTGATCGCGCGCTCAATTAGACCCCGTGCTAGCGGCGACATTTAACTCGCGTCGTGTGCTTCGTCGGGATCAGCGCGCCTCCCGGGATCCTTTTGTGCTTTACATAGTCAAAGCGAAAGAATTTGAATGATACAACTCCGATGTAAGACGCGAAAATTTTTTTTTCTTTCGTCTCTCGATCGGAGTTTGCGATGAACGAGCCATCGCTAAAAAAAAGTGATCGCCAAGCAAATCGTGTAGTTTGCGATTTCGTCAAACCGAGCTACAAGCGCCATTTCTCGAAAAAAAAAAAAAAAAAAAAAAAAAAAAAACACCCCTAATCCCAGCTCAATCAAAAGCTCTAGCGTAGATTGTCACTTTTGTTCGGCGTATTTCCCAAGAATAACAACTAAGCACCCATGGACGGAATCTCGAGAGAGAGAGAGAGAAAAAAAACCCTCCCGACCCGCCCATCAATGGACTCAAAACCGACAACCCCCGAAAAAAAAAGCAAAGAAAATCACTCGTCAGCTAAACAACTCGGCGGCAATTTTTTTTCATATCTCGCGGGCGCGTGTTTGCATATAATAAGCGTCAGCAGCAGCCGAGAGCCATGCATCACGCGAGTCATGCACCGAACATCGCTTTTTTTTTTTTTTTTTTTCTCCTTCTTCTTCTGCGCAGCTTCCGCAGAGTGTACATTATACGCTCCCAAGAAGACCCATCTCTTTCTCTCGGCTCCTCGTGCGCACACGTAACGCCCCAAAGCACCGTATAATACGCGCGTGTGTTGGTGCACGTATATGCAAAGAAGCAACGCAGGACACACGTTGTAGACCCGAGGGTTGCGGTCGTGTGTTATTATTTCCTCTTATTATTCCTGCCTCCTCTTTGGGTAAATGTGTATAGGTACACGCGAGTTGGCCGACGCGAACGAGGTGGGTATGAGGCAGCGTACGGTTGTTCCATCCGATGGATCATCCGGCTCGGATTCTCACGGGACGAAATAATCCACGTACGGTTACTTAGGTGCGTTATGCAGGTGTTGCTTTTCTCCCTTTGGGGCGTGACATCGCGTCGATTGTGCTCTTTGACACCTCGTTTGAGTTCCCCATGGTGATAATAATGTACGGTGGGAAATTTTAATCGCCAGGCAAAAGTCCATCGACGTTGAAATCGTCGAGAGTGGGTGTGGTGGACACGAGATCGAGAAAACTCCAACACGCGGTCGAAGGTTGTTGAGAGCTCACGAGTGATAAGCCCGAGTGTAAATGAGCGATGTGCGCGAGAATTTGATTTATTGTACCGCGGCTGTTCGAGTAATGGATCCAAACGGTGTTTTTACAAGGTACGGTATAGTATATACCCACGAAGGACAAAGCTTTGATTGTTGCTCGGTATAGTGCTTTATAGCTTGATTCGACCATTGAAATTGAAGTGTACATGTACATGGTTTTTGAAGGTGTTTTTTTTTTTTTTTTTTTTTCAATCGAACAATAGTACATCATTTGCACGTATTATTTTAGTAAGTGCATATCGATCGTACAGCTGTATACATTATGCTGGCGATAATAGTAAAAGTTTGAGATCACATTGAGGCGTAATTTAAGTATTACGTGTAGCTCATCAGAGGCACCGAGGTACAGAGCAGTTATCATAAAGCTATCTAAAAAGGACTTGAAATTAAAGAAAACACCAATACCTATGTAATTGAGAAATCCCTTCTTTTTTTTTTTTTTTTTTTTTTTTTTTTTTTTTTTTTTTTTTTTTTTTTTTTTTTTTT
>NW_019379491.1:226534-297121 GCF_000648655.2 Copidosoma floridanum | reverse complement strand
AGAAAGTCTTAGAAATTTAAAAATATAATTGATGATTCAAGAATAATTAATAATATGAATTCTTCAAAGATTTTGTCGACTTTCTTGGGAGATTCACTTACTTGGATTCGCTTTAAAGAAGCTTTTCAATTTTTAAGTAAATTAGAAAAGTATTGAAGTCATAACAATGTTTTAAATTTAAATAAATGTTGGAAGAAAAGCTAAATAATAAATAAAAACTCCATTCACAGAAGGTAACAAAGAAATTGCGCAAAAAGTAATGAAAACACTTGATCTGTGCGATGAGAATTCAAGAATGATATCGTAGAAAATTTAGAACGAAATAAAGAAATTACCGCATATAGTTTTGGAGACAGTATATTTTTTATTTTGCATTAAATTAATAAATACAGTAAATGCCATAAGATTTTTAAATGATAATAGGCATCTATTTAGCTCTGATTTGGTAAACGAAGTTTTGAAAAAATTATCACGTTCAATGTTATTTTATTTTATGCACTGTGTTTCAACCGCAGATAAAGATCAATTGATTTAGAAAAAGTTTCAAATTTTTTTTACCTACATTTTTTCTAGAACCTGGAATTGTGCAAGTCAACTTAAATGAAGATAAACAAAAAATAGGAGGAGTAGTCAACGTACCAACTTAATCTAACGTCATAAGAATTTGGTTTACCAGCTACTGATATTTCGAATCGAAGCGAGTATAAAAAGCAGAATAATTTTTATTTTTTTTACAGATGTGCTCACTATTTTAGAAAGTATCATATTATTTTTCACAGTCAAGATTTATCTGAGGAGAAATAATTTTAAAAAATAGAGTCATAAGAATTCAAAAGTTATACTACAACTGTTTGAGGCAAGGTTATTTGAGTATGATTGCAAGAATAAACTTTTCTAGTCCTGTTCAGGTTTATTCAACTCAATCATAAAAGATCACTTAATCGTCTCACATAGAAAGTAGAACTGAAAAACTTTAAAAACACGTGGAAATAAACTTGTGACTAGCATGCGAAACACTACTGAAAATAGTACCTATTTTTGTAATTGGCTCGAAAAGTTTAATATCAATACACACAATTTTAGACAAGGATTCTACAGTATTAATAAATTTATTTTAAGAATTATAAGAGGCTAAAGAGTTAAGGTCTCACTTACACATGAAATCTTAAAAGTGAATCAGTGATCACGATCTTATTTGTACGACGGTAAAAAAGTAATTTCAGAAATTAAATCCAAATTCTTAGGTTACTTTATACAAAGTATTTTTACTATCAAAAAACTTGCTCTCCCTTTCCACTGTGAGGGCATAGAATTAGTGAATTGCTACAAGAAATGAACGGAGATTCAAACCTCTGAAAGTAGTGGAGTACTTGTTTTAATATTAAAATAAAGCCATTTTGAGTTGACTATTATTATTATACGCAAAGTTTTGGGGCTAAAAAAGGGATGGTTATTTTTTTTGCAGTGTTCATTAGAATGGGAGGTTCATATAACTAAATAAAATTGTAAAAAACTCAATAGATTACTACGATAGATTTTAGTAACGAATGATAAGGAAATAAAGCTTTCATCAAGAGTAATGACGGTAAATAAAAAAAAAACAACGAAATTGTTCTTTGATATCGAATTGTTAAAAATAAATAATGTTAACATATCCAATGAAAATATTTAAGCAAAAAACTTTAGATGTTAAAAATTTTTTTTTTTTTTTTTTAATCTTGGTGACTGTCGACGAAATTAATCTACATATTGAGTAAGTGCACAGTAAACCAAAGATATACCAATATTAAGCTTCACGCGATCCCAACGTACGGAGTCGCGTCACTTGCGCGTAACAATTTCAATCGCGCGTCTCGGTGTAGGTACATAATACACGCAACAACAAGCTCTGCGTCGGATTATACTTATTGCGTTTGCGCAAATCCGAGCAAACTTACCACTCACCGGGGACCCTCCCTCGAAACAATACGTCGACGGGAAACTTTGCTCGCGTCCTAACAAGTGATATTTCGTCCCGTGCCGCTATATCGTAATACATACGCAGTACAGACGACTAACGTAGTTGCGCTACGAAATTCAATATCGCTTATGAGGTTGCACGTATATATATAGTGGTAAGGCGTCTCAAGCGAACACGCGTCAAAGGGTAAGCCGATCGATTTGTTTTTTCTCCCCCGACATTAAAATGATCAAGTACCACAGCAGCTCGGTACGACTGGTGCTTGTCTCCCGCCGATTTCACCCCCGCATCTATGCCAAGTAAGCCCGCCAAAGGTAAAAATCGCTGAGTAACCGAGTCGACGATAGCGCAAAAAACTAGACGCAGCCCCTTTTTAAGCGACGACAAAGATTACACCTGATGCATCCGTAACGGGGCATATACAAGTAATAGCAACGCGTTCGCTTTGTATTTCGTGTGTACGAGTACGCACACGTAGACGCGCAGCAACCGATCTCGCGCGTGTATATAGCGCGGCTGTCGTGCGCAAGAGCAGCAGCGGTCCGAGTATCAGGCTGGCATGAGGAGTGCGAAAGTGCTCGTATCGTTTGCTTGGCTTTTGCTTGTCGAGCCGAGGAGGAATTGAGATACGTGTACACCTCCTCGGTGTGTATAATATTATACAGAGTGCGAGCGCGCGCTTGTGTCATCCTGTTATATATACGTTCAGTAGAACGCGAGACTGATCCGATGAGGGGTATTTACGAGGATCGATCGTTGTTGTTTTTTATGTAATCTTTAAGGATGAAAATCTTGTGTTGTTCGAAATTCGTTCTAAAAGTGTTCCATAACGATCAACAATTTACATTCGCTACTGGAGAGGAATGGAGACGTTTTTTCTAGCTGCCGCGATTTTGTCGCTCAACTCCGCTAGTTTTGGAAAATTGCGATGGATTTTAACACGTAGAATAATTGTATAGCGATAGCACTGTCGTCACTAAAACCACCGCAGAAGACTAACGAATGTTTTGTGCAAGTGATTAGTTCCCAAGTATACAATGACCCAGCTAATGACACGAGGGTTTTAAGTACTATAAGTATGTCATTTATGTGGTTAAAGAAATTTTCTCGAACGTTTCAACATTGGAAAAGTGGTGCAGTATAATACTGTGGAAAGATAACGCATTTTTTAAACTTACAAAAATCTATATTTACATTGAATTACAAAAATCATCTACAACATCCCCCAGTTTGGAAAACAGCCACTTTATCGCCTACCAAGTATTTACCAGAGCGTATTTTAGTGATGAACAGAAAATTATGATATCTCTAAAAAGAGGACCAAAAATTTTCCTAAACCTTTCAAGAGAATATTATAGCCTTGCTCACGATTCAAATAAGTAACGCCTACAAAAAAAATGAACTATTTTACAAGCTGCAAAAAAAATTATAACAACAGTCTTTGATCTGTTATGCATTGAGGCTAATGATCATCAACGGTAGTCAAGTTGGAACAAATTCCATTTTTTGGAAGTGTCTCAGCCCGAACGTTTAATTGACAATCCCTTGGAGTCGTTGCCTTGCACGTTATTAAGTAAGAAAGGGCTTTGCGAAAGGTCTGGCTGTTCCAAGCGTAGATTAAAGGGTTCACACCACTGTTTAGCATTGCTATGAAGCACAATGCGTGTCGCATGTCTCGACTAGGTTCAATCTCTGCTTTCGAAAATTGTACAAACGATATGATGACGTAGGGTAGCCAGCAAATCGTGAAACAGCCCAAGATGGAAAGCACGACCTTATCGGAGGAAAAAATATACAAGTAAATAACTCATTATCTAGAAGAAGAACACTATAATTGAGATTTAAGTATACATGTACACGTGTACGTATACCTGATTGCTCTTGTTGTAGTTGCCGTGTTTGTTTGATCCAAGCTCGTTCAATCTTTTTAGGTGTGCTCTCACTTCTCTCCAAATTTTCCAATAAAATACAAGTATACTTATCCAGACTATCAAAAACATTGGTATTAAAATAACGTTCAAATAGTACCTGAAAAATTAAATTTTTATGTATAGTTCATCGGCCAGTGACAAAATATGACAATTTTACTCCACTGCACGCACCTGGGGATGAAATTGAGAAGCTTGCATTTTTTTGTCGACTGATACGTGTTCCAGTAAAGAGGAATCGTGGAAATGAAAATAGCTGCGCACCAGTTGACAATTACCACCACATTTATCAATTTTTTGGTAATGTACGTGGGATACTCGAGCGGATGGACGATGGATACGTAGCGATCGATGGCTATTGCTGTGATGTTGAAGAAACTCGCGGTACAAGCACCACAAATCAACACAAACCTGTTAAAAAACTATTTTTTGTAAGTATCACTTTACAACGGATACTCTACTTACTAAGTAAAGATAAATCGTTTTTCATTACTCGCCTCAGTAAACAGGATAATTTGTAGTGCTTGAGTGATGGGTAACAGAAAACGGCTAGATCGTACAATACCGCTAAACCTACGCACAGATCTGAAACGGCGAGGCTGAATATCAGGTGGTTTGAGGTGACGCTGTAAAGTTTACGGTTCAATCTCCCTGCGAGGATGGTCATCGAGTTTCCGAGTAAAATTATTGTTATCAACACCACATCTGCTATCCAGTACATGCTTATTTTGTCGCACATGTTTCTTTAGGATGAAAAACACAAACGCGTCTCATTTGACTAAGCAACAGTTTTCATCCGCGTCCTTATAATTGGTACAAAACATTTTTCACAAAACTAGTTTTATTGTTGGACCGTTTACACCACTAAACAACTGTACAAAAACGAATAGCAGTGACCAACTATTGACGTTACTCGTATAAGTAAATATAGAAACTGACGAGTTTGAAAGCTAATCGTCATCCACGATTATTTAGTTTAAATGCTTTACGCCTTAATTAACTTGTTCTTCGAAAACCTATTACCATTTCGGTTATCTCCATCAGATAAAATTGTAATGTATATAAATCAGCTAAACCATATTCACCGTTTTAAATAATATTTTCCCGAGGGCATTCGATATTTAGGTCGATCAGTTGACATTTGACCCACGAGGACCCCAACAAAATTTTACTTCACCGGAGGACTTTTTTTTTTATCCTCCAACAATATCACTGCAGAAAGGATGAATATTTTCATCGTAGTTACGGTGAGTGTGAAAAAAACCCGAACCAAGGTACCGATGTAGACAAAGATGAATCCGAAAGTACAAAAACAAACGAAGCATACACGGATCGATGTATTAAAGAATCAACGTACCTGATAATATAAAGAGGACAAGTAAGACTACTGTATTTGCACGGAGGTCGAAAAAAAGTGAAGACTGCAGTAGCATCGTTGTCCACGTGTGCTGCAGGCAGGGGTAGTTTTAATTATGCCATTACAGCCGAGGAAGGCTGCAGGCGGGTTGAGAGGCTGCAAGCGCAGAATACCGTCTCATGCCCTCTCAGCACGTGCACGTCAGCGGAGGTGGTGGTGATGGGTTACAGGGGAGGAGGGGGAGGCCGGACGCGCAACCCTCCTCTTTCGGGGGGCTTAAATTAATATGGCGCCTAGAGCGTCCAGATAATCCAAATTCCACGCCAGGCAACCAACGAGCTGTGTGTGGGTACGTGCACACGCACTGCTTCTCAACGTGACGGGATGTGTGTGTGTGTGTATATTTTCTTTCATGCCTGCGAGCCACTTCCGGTACTTGCACGTGCATATTAAGAGGTCTGTTGTTTAAATAACAACTTTTTTTTTTCATCCCCTATTCTGCGCTGATTTTTGTATAGCCTATACCACTCATACTGTACCTTCGAGTATCATGCACGCGTTTTTTGCATAAGCCCGTGCCGCAGGTAGCCCCCGTTTATCTGTGGATTAAATTATATACATGGGGTGCGAATGGCGCGCTTCTTTAAAACTCGAATAATTAAAAGCTGGGTCGTCTCAATGATCGAGTTACTTTTGTAACCCGGCGAATAAGCCCACTGGCTGAATTTATTGTTGTTTACTTTTCCAAGCTGCGAAATAATAAACAGCCAAGTTTTCTACGTAACCGGGAGCCCAGTGGCGATAAACCGATCTGCGGAATAACTCCCTTAAAAGTTTCCAAGTAGGTATACGCCGACAGCACGATTCAATGAGGCGGTGGGGATTTTATTGTACACGGGGTAGGTGTATATATATATATATATATATACACGTAGAATAATTGTATAGCGATAGCACTGTCGTCACTAAAACCACCGCAGATATTATCACTTTGTTTTATATGATATTTTCTTTGAGCGTTACCTACGATAGCTGTTTTAACACTTTCAACGCTTGTACAACAGTGTATCTGCTGTAATTCATCATGTCAAGCACTATACAGGACCTCTGAGTCCTTAGTGCCAAATAAAGACTTACTNATATATATATATGTATGCGCCGAATAAACTGGATTCAAAAGTATTTGCATAATCCCCTTTGCCCGCGAACTGCGAACTTTTAATTAATGGGCGATTAAGTTTTGTGCGAGGAATAAGAAATACTCGAGCTGTGGTGGCCTTCTCCTTTAATTGGATTCCTGTCATTGTTACAGGAACATAGTTTATTGTTTCGTCGTGTTTCTTTGAGAAATCACAAAAAAAAAAAAAAAAAGATATCGAACAAGTCACATCAACACTCTTTGGCTAGTTTTATCCACCGAAACAATATTAATTTTCTTGAAAGAAAAAAAAATGAAAACCAGAGACTGTTTTTCATTGAGCAACATAAAAACTGAACAAAAAAGCACAATAGAGACATTTTTTTAAGTTACCACAAAAAAAGGATCAAACAAGTAGTATCAATACTCTTAGGCTATTTTTATCCATGAAAATAGTATAAATTTTCTTAAAAAGAAAAAAACGCAAGTACAAAAACATTTTTTTTTAAATTGAACAATACAGACATTAAACAAAAAAGCCCAATGGAGACATTTTCAGAGAGACACTCACCGTTTCTCGCCTCGTATCTGTCCTCGTCCTCGTCCTCTTCGTTCTCCCCGCTGTCCTCGCCCTCGATCCCCTGCGTCTGCACAACTCTCGGAATTTCTGAAACGTGACGTAGAAAAAAAAAATCCTCGATTACGCAGAGTCAGTGAAAACGAGCTCTCGAAAAAAAAAAAAAAAAAAAGGGTCCCAGTGACAAGAAGGGACGATGGTTCTCCCAAGGCGCCGCAGGACGAAGGAGTCCTCGTTCCCGTTAATTGGCGCGCCGATTTTTCCCAGTCCCCCCCGAAAAGGCGTGGCGCTCTCGGAGTCTTAATTTATTTATCGGCCCCCCGAGATGGCTCGTTTTTTCCCTCTCGCCCATCCAAAATCCCGCTCCCGAGTGCCTCTTACGGCGCGAGATCCTTAATCGCAGGTCCTCTGATGGGACCGGTCATTACGTCGAGGCTCGTGTAATCGACTGCTTCACGCGGAGATTATTATTCCCACTGCGGGGATATCGCGCACTTGGGGTTTTCGACGAAAATTGGCACCTGCCGTTGGGAAGTAATGAGAGTATTCTACAAAAGCAAAGTTATTATGTAAACAGAGACCCCGTGAAAGTCCCTATAACCGATTCGAGTTCAAAAACTTTTCCAGTTCGGTAACTGTGGGCAAAATTAAAAAACAGAGTTTTTGCGCAACAGATCGGCAACACGTACTTATATTAATGTTGTTTGCGGACGACAGTAACATGACGTTTCGATTTTGTTACCGTGGGCAATTAAAATTGCTCCGCTGGCGAGTCCAATCGCGTTTGTTTTGTTACATAAATCCGTATTGTAGTCGAGGTGAATGGGGGGAGGGGAAAGAGTCGAAAACCGATTGCCGATCGTAATGTAACTTTGTAGAGCAACAGGTGTGTACCGATTAGCGCGGGAAAAGGAAAATCGATTGAATAACGTGTACAAGAGATACTGAGACTCACTGATGCAGGGGGCAATGTGGGATCGGCTCTGCTGGTAGCCCCGCGCGCACCGGTTGCAAGTGATCCCCGTGACTCCGTCCTTGCAGGGGCACTGACCGGTGCTCTGGTTGCACGTCTTGCCCGAGGCGCCGATCGGATGACAATCGCAAGCTGCAACACAAAGAGAAAAATCGATTGTTAAAAGGTTACCTTTTTTTTTTTTTTTTTTTTTCGTACATTGGTATTTTTGGTGCTTAGGTGTTTGTTCGTACTCTCCAAGCATGCGTGTATTTATTTTACCCACTTTTCCTCACAACGAGAGATGCAGAAGAGAAAAAAAAATCAACGCAAGCCCGGCATTGTATGCATATTTATGTTTACAGTTATACGCATTCAAAACGAGTGCTCTCTCGCGCGTGCACGAGTATGCATCCTGTACCGCGCATCGCCGCGTGGGGCAAATGGTACATATGAGTTTTTCTCGCGAGCCTTAAAGAAAAAAAAAAAAAAAACCTGGTTCGTTTTCATTTTCATTCACTCTTTGTTTATCGAGATCTTGCGTGTGGCTGTACGCGCCTCTGTATGGCGGTGAATGTTATTCAAGTAGGTATCTCCTTTTTCTCAGACCTGAGATGGAATGACAGTTGAAAGTGGATTTTTGCCGAAATAGCCGTGCGAAAGATGTTATGGCTGATACTTGTACTTACTGACTTTTTTTTTCTTTTTTCCACGACAGAGTCGATTTCTATTCCCCAAAGCATGTTTGAATGCGAAAAACATTTAAAAAGATCCCTAAGAAAGCAAAAATCTGAAGAATAAACATCTCAAAATTTTTCACACTGCAAACTCTATCGTGAAGTGAAAAAAAATACAGACAAATAAAAAAACGGCACGAATAACGGGTCGTGGCTCGAAGGAAAAAAAAAAAAAAAAAACTTTAAATGAAGAAATCGAGCCTCTACCTGTAAAACACACATCCCGGATGACCACAAAAATGTTCAATCACCTCTCGACGCGTATTATACAAACACAGCCCGAGTAGGTGGTCTCATTGCAGAGTCAAGTCCCCGTGGATTTAAACTCGT
The DNA here is from genome assembly GCF_000648655.2 of Copidosoma floridanum. Next base: position 288,142 of record NW_019379491.1, on the reverse strand, counting down.
GATTGCTGGGACAAACACTCGACTAAGCCATTGCCAGCGGAAATCCCTCGTCCTCTCGAGAGTCACAACTGTACACACTTGCTGTACTTGCAAGGCATAGGATGTAGGTCTAGAGTGAACGATACCGTGTATACCCACACGCGGTCGAGGTAAGAGCAACGAATGTAGATTCGCGGCTATCGATGTCTTTAATGCTCGAGCTTGGCCCTCGAGTGTTACTGGGAGCACTTAATTGCGCGGGCTCGTGTTTCAGGATGTATTCCACGTGTAATGTACGCGAATGTGTCAATATTGCGTGATCGTACAAGATGGTGAAGGCTTCTTTTTTCCATTTTAAATATTATTTTTCGAGATTTGGTCTATCGGGGATTGCAAAATACAGTAATCTGGTGAAAATTATTTTCAAGCCAAGAGGTACAATTCAAAGGTGGCATTGATAAAATATTTTATTGTTTATAATCGTGATGGGTGCATTTAAGCGTAAAAAAAAAAAAAAAGAAATACAATTTTACGATTAAAGATCAAACACGTTCCGCTCAGCGGATTACAAATATTTTTTTTACTACCTGAAAACGATATTAACGCATCGTAAAGACGAGCAAAAAAAAAAAGGAATCATCGACTGGGTCTGTAAAAATATCAAGCTCCCTTAATCCCCTCGCTCTTTCGAGATGCTTTTTACGAGACGCGATAAAAGAGGCGATTGATTCTCAAAGCGCGAGTATTGGTCGGGACTTTTTTCGGCATAAAACTTCCTCGGCTCCCTTTTTTCGTCCTCCGACCGAAGGGATTGCCGAAACTGCACGCCACCAGTACTTTACACCCCGTGCATATATACACACGTGTGCAAAATAAGCGGCCAAAGAAGGTCGTAGCTTGGCGTTAGAGTGCACGTACACACACGCAGAGTCGAGGAAATTCGCCGCGGATTAACTTTATCTCTCGACCCCTTTTACTTCTTCTCCTTCGCGTTTTTGCCCCCCCCCCTCAGGTACTTATGTCCCCTGCCAGGGTCGAGTTGCTTCCTTTGGCGCGCCACCCGTGGTATCTCTCCCGAGCTATTGTCACCGCTGCCGCGTACGGGGCACCGATCCTGACCTATTGTGCTCGTTAAAACGGCTGTTACACTGCTACGTAACATTCAAGATGGGAGTCGTCCCACTTTTGCGATACCCTTTTGTGGAACGCCATTGAGTTCCTCTTTTGGATACAATGGCACAAACAGTTGGCGTGTTTATCATTTGTCAGTGGAACAAAGAAAGCCGAACGTGACGATGATTAAACCGTTGAATAACGAAACAAAAGCGCTTTGAGATCATCTTCTTTCTCCGCGTTCCGAAATAACGTCCCTCGTAAAAATTCACACCTCCCCGAATCACCGTGTACAAGCTCCGATAGCGATTCCGTTGAAGAGACAAACATCTCCGGACCGTCGAGAGCCGAGGGCGATATTTCAAGAGGCCGGATCCTCGCGAGCAAACACCCACGCGCTCTCTTATCGCGGATGTCCTCGCGCGCTCATCGAGAGCCTCGTCGCGAGGATTACTCGATTTTGCGGCGAGTTCCGTTGCACAGCCACCGGTTGACTCCGGGACAATCATTCGTGAACTGGATACTGTGGAGCTCAAGTACACGCTTGCATTAACACATAAAACCGTGTGATGATAAATATTTCTGATGAGTGAACTTTTTTTTCCATTGAATTGTAATTACGATGAAAAAGTGTGGAAATTTGAAAATGTAATGCGAACGGGATGAAAAAAAAAAAAAGAAAAAAAAAAAGAAATGGAAACTACGTTGGTATGCAAAGACGGGATTTTGCAATAACGAGTTTATTCAAATGCGTTCCCGTTTCGAAGACAATGAGACACGGGAGTGAATTTATTGGCAATTACACGTATGCTAGGCTTACTCAGAAACGCGCTGGACGATGTTGGGGTGAATATTAACGCGTTATTGATAAACCAAAGGAGGAGAAGGAGCGTGAGATCATCGCATCGTATGGACAAAGTTTGAGGGACAAACGAGATACTTTACGATCAACGTTCAAATCGGCGCAACCGAATACCTTTCCATGGGCGTCGGATGCTTATCTTCGCGAAAATGGCACCTCTCGTGCAAATCCAATCATTCGCGCGTTACAAGCTACGGTATAGAGACACGCGGCAATTAATCGCCGCATAACCGTTTGTGACCGTGCACAGTCGTGTGGAAGAACTTTTTCTCATTCGACACCGCAAGGGGAACCACAACAACAACGCACCAAAGATCATATTAAAAGTCCGGTACATGATTACGATTTTATCGCCACCTTCTCTCGGACGCTCTCTACTCGGTGCGCGTTTTGTTGGTAATTTTTTCGTCCCCGCTTATAAAAAAAAAAAAAAAAAAAAGCACAAAACATGGACTCTACGAATTGCCGAACGTCAACCGGAGCTGGGCTTATCTCCCAGGGGGTGGACGAGGGAGCTGCTGGGAGTAATTATTGAATCTCGTAGTGGTATCTGCCTTGGAATATCTTTCTTTCTCCTCTCCGTGAGTGCATGTATGTATATGTTTGGGCGAGGCCTCGACGAGCTTCTAGTTGGAGAAAGTTGTGCGAGCATGCGTGCTTTATTGTCTCTTTAGCGAAAAACGACTTGGGGCGAGGAATGTGGCGAGGACCGAGTACCTGTTTGTGCCTCGCGACTCGCGTTATCGTCACTGGGGACTTGCTTGTCGAAGCGCTCAATTCAGTCGTACTTGTATTACCTTGTATGAAATTGGAAACAAGTTTTCACTCATTGTCTGGATGATTTTTGTAAAACAACAGGAAAAAAGTCAGTCAAGCAAATAAATGAAATGTCATCCAATGTAATTTTTTCGTAAATCTTAATGTCTGGTAAAACGAGCACAGTGACGCGCAAGACCAAAAACAGACGAGAAACTGCAGGCTTCCATCGTTACTTTGCGAGTCTCCTTCAACGCGTACTGATCCAATTTTACGAGCCATTCTCCTCGAGACTCGCGCTCCGTGAATCCAACGATACTTTCAAAAGCCGAGCGTATAGACACTACACTATATTCATCAGCTCCAATTCCTGGGCAAGTCAATTTTCCGAGAAACGCTTTGCCTACCTCTCGTACGTACACGCATACACGAGCTTTTGAAAAGCTCTCGCGTGCGTAATTAGAACACAGCAGCCCTTTCGCCGTCGCATCTTGAAAGTAAGGCGACAAAGTGCCAGAGCAAAGAATATAATGTTGAAAAAAAAAAAAAATTAGTTTTCTACGCGCATAGTGCCAGTGTGGCCCTTGACATTTCTGCCTCCTCTTGCGCGTTACGCTTTTCCAGCCGGCAGACTATAAACTCGTATATTCAGGTGTAGGTAGGTGTTTTTGGTACGTATACATACACGTGTGTCTCCTCCGGAGCATAAGCCCGCGTCTGACGCACTTGTGACTTTTCGCCTGACTGTACGCTGATTTTTCTACTTAAAGCTGCGGCGGCCTGGTTTGGAAAATGACGCACCTTTTTTTCGCGCAAGACGGCTGAGGAGATTCTTCCTCTTTTCGTTTCTTGTCTTCTTTTTTTTACCGCGACAGCGCAAGAATCGTGAATTTTACAACGAAACGAGGGCTGCGCACCGCCGTTGGATTGCTTTTGCGAGGAATTAAAAAAAAACACACACACAACTGATTGACTCGCACCTTGTTCATCCGAAAGGGCATCCGAGCAAAAGAAAAACGAGGTACGACCAGACAGGTGGACAAAAGATGAGGGAGAGGGGAAGAAAAGCCTGGCCGTCCGAAGCTGCGGCGGTGGTGGCCGACTCAAGCAATGGGAACGCGATCGTCTACAAAGATAGGCCCGAGAGAGGCATACGCGTATATGCACGAGCCAAACATATCTCTTTCGAATCATTTGTACGGGGCATCGCGCACGTGTAATTGCACAATTGGCAAATGAATAACGGCTCTTTCTTCGCGAGCGAGCCTCTTTAGAGACTCTCCGCCGGCATTGTAAAAGAGCAATTATTTACGGCCGGTGATCGTTTCATCGTTAAATTTCATTAGCAAGTACGTACGTATACGTATATACTCCAAGAGAGAGACGGCCTTTTTCCATTGTGCGCGTCTGCCGTTGTGTTACATCTCTCGGCCCACGCGTGTTCGGGTGAGCATGGTTTTTGAAAATACCTGGATACTTTTTTTTTCTCCTCCGCGCTTGGGTCGTCTTTTATTGCCGCTGCAGCCTCTTTTTCGTTTTTCCCATTTTACTCGCAACGAGGGCTTTCGTTTGTTACGTCGAAACCGATTTTGACTGCACCGTCGGGGCTTATAAGTTTTTCAAACGGAAGGATTAATTGCACGGTTGAGTCATGGACAATCCTCCAAGACTTGAACTCTCCAGCCAATCAGGGGCCACGATTTTGAAAACCCTTCAGCCAATCAGAAGCCGTTTCGATGTTCCAAGGCAGAAACTTAGTACTCTCTTAAGTCGTTGCTTTAGTAATCACTCAAGTTATTACTTAAGCGATGAGTTGTTACTTAAGTAATTACTTAAGGGATCGGAGGTATGGGCTCCTCTGCCGGGCGGTGCTGCTTATTTTTTGCGCTGCAAGACCTCACGCCGGAGTAAAAAATTAAAATTTAACCATCAAGCGAGACACAGGACCGACTATTGGTTCTAGTTTTCGTTTTAAAGTAATTACGAGCTTTTTCATGATTTCCGCGTTTCTTCGAGTACCGATCAGCCGCACATGAATAATATCTGATAGTCTTTAACGCTTACCGATTTCCCCTCTACCCGGATAATAAAAGTCTAAACGTGACCAAGTCCACTTGTAAGATGACAATTTGTGCGCAAAAGAAGTACCATTTGCACGTTCACTCCCCAGGCATATATACACACGGCGGAAAAAAATTTTCATGCGCATCCTTTTGTATCGGTATGTACACACCGAAGGGAGGATCTGAAAAAAAAAGAAGTAGTGGCAACAAGCATCGAAAAACCATCCGGTGCAGGACTCCTCGGAGCACATGTTACACAAGTGAGCGGTACACCGATGCTCTCGAGATACCGATCTTAAATTATGCCGAGACTAAAGGACGCACCGAAGACGCATAAAACAGCATTATTCCTTTCTGCGCCGAAAAAAAAAAAAAAAAAAAAAAAAAAAAACAACTAAAGTATAAGAAAAGCAACTCGCCGGCAGTGCTGAAAGGACCAAACTCCCGGAACGGAACGATACAGCGCGAGTACTCATTCATGAGCGTATACACGCGAAAAGACCGTCGTCGCAGAGAATACCTCGTGTTGGCCATCCACATGTATATACGCACTTGGCTCGTAAATTCGTCGGTGGGGAAAATTTTATGCCCCACAGCTCAGGTGAACCGACGCTACACGGGCTCGTGCGGTTTTTTAAGAGACACTAAAACGACGAACTCGACGATGCGCCTTGCCTGTATTATTATTACATGTATACCTACCTACTCGAGAGAGAGAGAGAGAGAGAGAGAGTCTCGACTGTGTCTCTAAGATTCGACAGGTTTGATTTAAGGGGAGGACCATAACGCGCCTCTCTTGCCTCTTCCGTTCACTTTTGTTTCGAATATGTAAATTTGTTGCGTGGGTACATATATGCATGTACTCTGTTGCTCAGTGACATTTTTTTTTTTCCATCGCTAGCGGGTGTGAATGTAATGTACATCTGTGCACGTATGGGAGTAAATCCGATACGCGCGAGCAAATCGATGAAAACGAATGAAACACGGGTCGCGCGAGTTGGATTGTTTCCAAACTATGTCTTGGGGTTCGGGAAAATGAACTTTCGAATGAAAAATGTCACCTCTTTTGATTCTTATTTATATTTTCCGCCTGGACGGCTTGAGCCATCGTAAATATACTTTACTCTGAGTGTAGCGGGTAATGAGGTCACGTGCGTGTATACCTGTTTGATTTTTCGGAAGTAAAAAATTGGGGACGCTCGCGAGACTTTTACCTCGAGGCATAAGACGTTGAGTTACGAGATCGTAAATCATTCCACGCACCGAAACCTTTATTGAATTTTTTTTTTTTTTTTTTTTGTTTGCTTGAAAATTACGTCTCGCCTGAAAATCTTTCACATTGTGTAAAAATTGACGAGTATCTTGTGTTACGCGTGAATCTATTGGCGCTTGTCGTACGTATTTACGCGCAAAGTCAGGCCAAGCCGATTACCCGGGACACAGAGGAAAAGGGTGAAAGTCGCCCTTGGGAGGTTTCCTTCCGATCCCAATGCGAGCTCATCTGGTTCTGCAGTTTCTTCCTCGAGCGCGTATTAAAATCTTGGCTGAAATTGATGGTGCCGGCAGTTGTTGCACCTAGTTTTTTTTTTTCCTCCCCGTCGCTCCGCGATTCGCCTCGGCGTGGCTGATTACGCGTGAAATTAAAAAAATTCCCCCAGCCGTGAATTTACCACGCTTGTAATTCCGCGCTTTTTTCCGCGTCCGTCGTCGTGGAAAATTGACTCATTTCTCGCGAAACCTCGAGACGCGGCCCTTCCCCCCTCACCACACCCTAATGACCCGTAAAGACGCAATTTCAAAGGCGCGCTGAATTTTTTTCTTTTACGGTGATTGCGAGAGAATTGTTTTTTTTTTTTTTTTCTTTTTTTGCAGGATGCATGAATTTTGCGGAAAAACATTACTTCAAGACTCAACCGAGAGATTCCTGAAAATGAAAACAAATCGTTACTTCCAGTAGATTATTTTTACCCTCGTATGTATACCCGTGCAAAGCTGTACGCGGCACTTGTTACTCTAACAATCCCTGCGCCCGAGGGATCGTAAATAAGACCGCATTGATCGCGTACGGTTTATATCATACAGCCCTTACCTCCCCCCTTCGTGTATAAACATTCCACGGCACGTGAAGTGGTACAAGTTACGAGCGTATATAACACGGACGCGCGCAAAAATCCGCCCAATCACACCTCTCCTCTCTGACGATTTTTCCTTTTTTTTTTTTCCCTACCACGAGCATTTATCGACCCTATACGCCTACACCCACTGCTTGTACGGTTTGCTGATTTGTTGGGGTTGGGTTTCGTCTTTATTCGTGAAAAAGCACACGCCACGGGCAGGATGGAAGCAATAATGAGCGTTGGGGGGCTTATTTACGCCGGTCTCCTGGTTTTGGGGTTTTTAATGGACTGGGTTTTTGTGATTTAAGAAAGAGCTAAGAAATTATCTTTTTTTTTTTTATAATGAAACGGACGACGACGAGAGTTTTGCTCGGCGTACACGGGTAATTTCATTTAAACGGGCATATCTAATTAAACGAAACTGAAGAAAATCGGAGGGTGAAGAGATGCGCAGCACCGGAGGCCCCCCCGAAAAACTCGGCAGCGCAACCGATCCGGACGATTGATTTGGCAAATAGAAAATCACCCCCCAACCGGCCACACGAGCGCGACCAAAAGTGTCCAGTTCAGCGTTGGGGGGGGGGGGGGAAATCACCTCGTAGCTCGCACGAAGCAAAACAGCCAATTAACCGATCGGACGAGTGCATGGCGTCTCGCTACGCTGAACGGGGGACTCTGTCCGTGCACACGTCCGTAAAGGCGGACGGGAGTGAGATCCAATTTATTAATCGGATTATCGGACTGATTTCCCTTGGGGGCCGCGCCCCGCGTAGGTACATATACCATACACACAGTCTGGCCTGATAAAGTCGATCCCCCCTCCCTCCTCTCCGCGACTCTGGTTGTCGAAGCCCCGAACGGTCCCCCTCTTCTCCGATGCTCGGGCGGCACAGCCTCATTGTGCATTCTTCCGACGCGCGGGTCTTAAAGTCGCGTTTGCTGTGCACACACATACCTGTCTGTGTGTGTGTGTGTGTGTATGTACGCGATGGCGGATTTTAATCACTTATACCCGTATAATTATATACTCGGGAAATTCGAACCGATGGTGGAGATTGTCTCTTTTCCATCGGCCACTCTGCCACACGGTACCAGCAGGGTTATTTTTTCAATTATTTGTTCCGCGATCCAATCACTGGTTACCATGGACAATAGCAGTGTATGACTTTCGTGCTGTATTCCCGAAACAAGCGCACGTCCCGTTACTTATTTATTTATTTTTTTTTTTTTATTTCCCTCCGAAAGGGGAAGAATATACTGCGATGCAAAGATGTATAGGTGTCCGATGTTTTTTCCCTATAGGAGCAAAGGTATGAGATTTTTTTCAATTTTACTGCTTATGTGACTCGAAGGTTGTACCCGACATGGGACGGCCAATGATCGGTGAACAACGAGAAAGAGCGTCAGGTGTTGCTCACGAATCATTTTTATACGACCAACCGGGCACCTTGGCGATTCGCGAAGATGCCAAAGTAAAATTGTACTGAAAGTATCAAACGAATCGATTATTCTTGCGACACCAATGACTATATCCGAAAGGAAAAAAAAGAAAAAATTACCACTAAACGAGGCTGTTTTTTTTTTTTTTTTTGTCCCCCTCGCAATCGAGAGTCAGAAGCTACAAATCAACCCAATCGTCGAGCGCACAGAAACGGGTAAAGACACGCGCGTGGGGCCCTGGTACGCCGTGTCGCGAAAACAGATGAAAAATTCATGAAAAATCAAGAATTCCATGTACGCGGAGCCCGCAAAAGGAACGTAACTCGGGAAGGAGCCCGAAGAGACGGCGGGGAAAAAATTGAACTCGATTGAAACGTCGAGAGACATATACGGGGGGGGGGGGGAGAAAAAGAAAAAGAGAAAAAGTCGGATTCCAGGCGTGTAGCATCGCAATGTATAAGGTGATGGGTAAGGAGGAGCGTGGTAGAAAACAGAGCCACGCAGGGTGGGGGAAAAAGAAAAACGGGCGTCGGCGAAAATTGATGAAATATGATAAAGTTGCGGGAACGGGGGTGAGCTACGTGCCGGGGGGAGGAAAAGGTCCTTATCTCCTCCCGCTCGGACGGAAGCAATATCCTTCCCGACCACCTGCCCAGTCCCACGACGTCTGGTGCTCGAACATCCCCGCGAGTATACGTGTAGCCGAAACTGTCCTACCTCACTCTCTGCGTGTTTTCCAGTCTCGAGGCGGCCCACCTAATGCCTATCGATTATTGCTTACCGAATACACGAACCAATCGACGCTTCGCACAGTTGATGGAAGTTTACGATACTCCATTGGATTGATAAAGTGTTATCGTAACAAACGGATGAATTTCATATTGACCTTGGGAAGGCCGAGGTTCGCGTTGTTGCATTCATGTATACCTAGAGGACATTTGGGTTGAAAAATTACGTTGTCATTTGACCCTTCGTATGGCCTCTTTATCTCTGATGAGTCGTTTGCCAGGGGTCTCGAAGATACATCGGCGCAAAGCGAGTTATCGACACGCATCGGCGGCCTTGGCGTTTTTGACAAATGGTCGCGCGTTCAGCGCGTACCCTAGTTGCACCGACTGTCGGAACGAAGGGGGGGGAAGAAAAAGAGAGGAGAAAAACGCGCCGAGCTGGAAAAAATTGTAAATTTGTGTCTCGAGGCTTGGCAGGTGCTCGGAAATTAAAAGCGCCCCGAGTAATAGAAGGACGAGCGGACAACGTCATGTTTCTCTCTCGGTGTTTCGGACGTGGCGAGCATTTTTGCCAAGCGGAGGCTGATTGGAGATCTTGATGCGATGTACATGGCCGAACGTTGCGGATGTATGTGAGACGGGATCGAAAAAGGGACGGAGACGTGGAAGGTGATTGGGAATATATGATTGTGGAATCGCAGTGGCTTTCAGCGTCGCACAGTGCATTGGCACGTCATGAGATATAAAAATTTGAAATTTGTTGCAATGCCTACACTGAAAGAAAAAACAAAAAAAAAAAGTGCACAGTTTGCACGACAATTTTTTACTACACCTGTATCATTGTTATAAATCACTTGTCTCTTTAATCACACTACTACAACCATCTCGTCTTATACCCTTCAATGTATACGAGAATCAATGTTTCAAACATGATAGGTACTTCTCAAAAATGTTCATCGAAAATACGAAAATCTTTTTAAAAGCCCTGAAGAACCCGCTGATATAATACTGATGTACACTTTATACACTGAGTAGAAAAAAAAAAAAAAANAAAAAAAAAAAAAAAAAAAAAAAAAAAAAAAAAAAAAAAAAAAACAGCGACAGAGTGATGAAGAAACAAAGTGATGTATCTCTCGGTCATTTTAACAAAAAGCAGAAGAGCTCTCGACGTGGACCGGGTCACTCGGCACCCCGTGGGGTATAAATCACACACGTGTCGATTCAACCTTTGGTTTATTTTTACACACAAACAATAAATCCAGCCCAACCCCTACCAGCCCTTTTTTTCTTAACCAGAGGGTGTAAAATACAGCCGTACAGTCGAAAGAAGAAGAAAGTCAATAAGTCATCACGGCGAAGGGGGTGGAAAGGGGAGAAACGAGGGGGGGAGGGGCGTTTCGATTCGGAACACGCGCTGCCCCCACGGAGACCGACAGACAGACACTACGGCGCTCGGGAATTCGCGTCACGACGTCAACTCCGACGACTCGCCTCGTTTTCGCCGTCTCTTTGTGCCACCACCGACACAACCACTGGCCAGGAGCCTGCTCGTCTTGACGTTTCTTCCTTCCTCCCTCGGACGCGCCCTCCTTGGCCGACGTGCTCTGTTATACTCTCGCTAATGTACTTGTACTTTTTTTTTTTCCTCCCTCGTGCTTATTTTTTCATCCCTTCGTTGTTTTAGCCCGTTTGGGAAAAACAGGTAGAGTTGTTTAATTTTTTTTATCATAAATGGCATTGAAAATCATTTCGTTACGAGTGCCCTTTGTGAAATCTCCTCGGTGTCATTTTCATTCCCAACCACCTGTGGAACGATTTCGTCATCTCCCACATCCCAAAAACACGGAGCTCAATAAAAGATACCAAGCCAAAGCTGTGAATCGCGAATACCCCGGCTACAAGTGATAATGGATGACATTACGGTGATTTATTTTCCAGCTACCGCAACCACCTTCTTTCCCTGCCCTCTGGAGATACGAATCTAAAATATTTAAAAATAACAACACGCCGCGAGAGGGGTAGTCCCATGATTGCCTCTCATCATCTTTTTTATCGGCCCATCCATCTCCAGATGCTGCGTCGAGATAAACCGAGACCCATCGCAGCTAGTTATTAATCGTAACACGACTAGGGGAGGAAAAAAAACGGCGAAGAGGAATCCAAGTGATACGCGGATGAAATTACATCTGCCAATCGATACGCGTGTTTTAGTCAAGGTAGAAAAAAAAAAGGAAATTTATCCTCAAACACTGTAGTCTCTATACGTGAATCCGTACCTTAGCAACGGCTACTCGCTCCATCAGCACATTATTTCCTCCCTCCTAGACACACGCAGGATCCGCCAGTTGATCACCCGCGCCCTTTATGCGCATCTGTTTTTCCCCCGACCTTGCTGTTGTCCTCGACCAAATTCCTCCGATCTATTTTTCTTCCCACCCCTTTGCATTCACGTCCTACTGTTTGACCGGTAATTTATTTCTCGCTGTTCCTCTTTCTCTCTCTCTGCTCTCTTCGTACGTGTACCCCCAGCTCTCCTTTATCTGCCTCGGCACGCGATGCGAGCCAGTATGAACACTTGGCGTCCCGTACCTGCCTCCGAGTTAATGATCTTCGTAGAGGACTTTCCTCGGGACAAACTTTTACGCACACTCCGGGCTTGTCTTGTATTTATTGATTTTAAACCCCCCCCCCCCTCTTAGCCTTGGACTGCACGTCACGTGTGCTTATGGGTTGTAAATTACATTCGTGGATGCTCCAAAACTGCAGTTACCGATATACACTCGCGTGACAATACTCAGTGTCCATCTATAGTGATGAGTGAAAAGGGAAAAGGACGAATAAATCTACGAGCTGTTTGCTACTATCGCGTTCCCTTCTTCGTCAGCCACGAGCAAGTAGAAAAGACAAAATCGCGAAAAACTCTAAACAATTGCGCATCAGCTTGGTTATTGAAAGTCAACTGTATAGAGAGATACGGTTGGAACGCCTCGATAAATCAAACGAGCTGGCTCGTGTTCGTAATGCAGACACGCCAACTGCGAGCCAATATTGTGTATCCTGCACTACTCCCAGAGTCATGCCGGAGTCAAAAATGAAGACGGACAACAACACATCCGCAACAGCGACTCTGACCCAAATGTTATTGAAAAGGATTTTAAAAAAAGCTGTGTTGCGAAACGGTAGGTTACATACAGACCGCGGGCAGCCCCTACAGCCATCCATCCAAGTTGCGGATGACCCTAGGTGATAAGGGGAGAGACGCACGCGCTACTGCGTGCTTTCGACCGTGCATGGCGTTCTCTCCATCCGATGGGCTATGCACGAGGCAGGTTTCCCATGTACCTCGACTAGGGGGAAAAAAGGATCCGTCCCACTGACACCTGTAGCCGGTGTAATAGTCGCTGCTGCGTGTTGCCTACGTTCATTGTTGAGCTCCATTGGTATATAGAGCAGTGAGGGTATACATGATACATAGTATCACGAGTTGCGGATCAAAGAAATATCGTAGTCCGGAAAAGCTCCTAATCCATGACTCTCTTTCGAGGGCACGACGTATATATGTTGGAAGTTTACAACTCGAAGGTTCCTCAAGCCAAAACATCGGATTTGCATGGGTGTTTATCACCTTTGGTCCATCTTCCTTAGCTCCTTGTATGTATCTCGCCTCGAAACTACGTTCCCCGATGTGCAGGTTTTATTTATAAATTCGAGCAAAGCACGCCAGACTGTTATAAAGCTACAACACCATACACGAGAGAGAGAAAGCTTTTTGGCCTCAGACGATGTTCTTCCTTTCTTTCTTTTTTCCCCCCTTACCCTGTATTTGTATCCTCGGGAGGTGAGAGAGCCACGTCTGCGTCGAAACAAAGTTTACCGCGGCGTCAAATTCGATTCTCTCCTCCCCCCCCCAACACTGTATTATATATACGTGTAGTTGTTGCGAAAAGCTTTTTTCCTTGTTTCTCGCTACACGTATACCACTGACTACTTTTTTGCACGTGTTCAGCCGAAGAGGAGTTTTGCAGGAGACAAAAGATCACGCGTATATTACTATATGTATCAGGTTCACGCGCGTCGGTCCAGTGGCAATGATCTTACATCACGAGGGGCATTTAATTAACTAAGTTTTCGGTTTTTCCTTCCCCCCCCCCCACCCCCGATCTTGTTTTCATCCCTTTTAATCTCGTTATCTCCCCTCGCTTCTTTCAGCCTCGCCTTTGCGAGCGAAATGTATACCTTTCGAGTGAAAATCGCTTTTGTGTAGGTATGTATACACGTACGCTCGCGCTCGCCGTCCCTTCCTCGACTTTATCTTATCCCGTCTCCGCCGGTGCCTTAATTCTTGTCTTCGCGTCTGCGTGAACGTGTGTATGTACATGAGCGCAGAGGACGACGAGGAGGAAACTCGCCGAGTTAAGTGGAGATACGCCAAGGATTTTGCATGAATTGCCGAGTAAATTGAACCGAGAGCTTTGTTCGCTCGGGCTTGTGTTTATTGCGCGTGTACACGCCAGTCGCTGTCTTTTATCTCGTGACTCTCGCGGCAGAGGTTCATATCGAAGTGATGAATTTTCGTAGCTCCGGCTATCAACGATTGCAGGGCGCACTGGTTATTTAATCCTTCGTTGGCACCTTTGAATGGAAATTCATGCATTACCGGGATGTCGGTGACTGGGAGTGTGCTCGTAAATTGGATCTCCTTCCCGTGTACCATTTGGAAGCAAAACTTCTGCCATAACTTTGGAATCCCAAAGCAAAAATCAATGATAATCAAAGATGGTAATTCAGACTAGGCAGCCTAATCACTCGGCTGAGGGTTTCGCTCGAGAAACTCGAGTTACCACGTGACGCGAAACTTGCCGCAACTCCTAGAAAACAGGGTGCAAACCTCGGAGGAGTGTCCCGCGAGCACCGCGCCGACATACTAAGTTGGCTTACTCGTCATGCGTCACAGAAAAGCGTCCCTTGGTAAAGATCAACGCAACAAGGATGAATGAGAGGAACAACGACGCAGGTAATCAAAGCTGCTACATGGGATGCTTGTAAATTTTTTTTTTTTTTTTTTTTTTTCATTAGTTACAGAGATCCATAGGATTGATTGATAGAACTGTCGTCCTTTTGCCATCTCACCGTCTTGTTTCGAGTCCAAATTCAGTGCAGAAGAATTCACAAAGAGCCACGAACAATGAGGGGTGGTTCACGTTTGGTCTTAAAACGTATACGATAGCCTCGGTTCAGCTAAAAATTTTCATTGTTCGCAAGTATATTTTTTTCATTAGCAATCGGTGTATCCATAATAAGTTCGCGAGACAAGAGCTCACCATTTCGCCAGCTAAATGGAAGCCTCTCAAAAGGCAATCGAATCGATAGAAACACAAGATCCCCTTTCATGGAAGGGGGAAAAAAAAATAACGACAGTTAACCACGCGAGCTTACGCTCAAGTCCCCAAAACCGAGCCTCGAAAAAGGAGAATCGGAGACAGACTTTGGGCACGGCGGCGTACCTATACACGGCTTGTATTGTGCCATTCCTTCTTTTACCGCACTTACACGCGCATCAGTAAATTCCTCCGAGGGAAATCACGTGGGCGGATAAGGGGGACGTGTATACACTCGGAGAGAGAGAGAGAGAGATTGTCTGCTTCTTACGTTTCTCTCTCGAGGCGCACGAGGAGGAGGAGGCTCTCGCGGAACCCCGGGGCGCGATACTTGGCGGTAATTGGCACCGCCTCCTTTTGCTCCCTTTTCCGCACTCGTATGCATACGCATACACACACCCACCCGAGGAAAAAAAAAAAAAAAGAAAAAAAAAACGGCGCTGTATAAAGTGGCTTTAAAAAATCCGGGCTGTGCCTCCTCGCATCGGGGCCGAGAGATATGGGCGGGCAACCGGGAGAGGGTTTACCGCGCGCCGAGATACCGCGCATAAATATCAAGCGACGCTTTATGGCGTACGTGCTTTTGATTGTTTCAACCGTACGGCCGGGACTTTCTAATTGACGCGGGGGCATATTATATTTTTCAGGGGGGGATGGTGCGTGGCTTTTTTTCACGAGATGATTGCCATGTGGGACGTTTTAGCGGGTCATAGATTCAGTATGGAAAACGTTGACCCTCTTTTTTCACACCAAGGACCATACGATTGAATACGGAAGGATGCCATTTATACAGAGTCATTCGGTGACCCGATGTATAGGTACACGCGAGGTGGTTAACGACTGTATAGCTGCGAAAAACGAGGGGTCATTAAAGATAGAGATGGAAGCATGAGCTGTAACGCGGAGGGAAGAGAGACCGAGCGTATTATGGGGGTCGTTGAAAGCAAAGGAGATGGAGCGGTTAATACGTTGGCGCGCGCTTAATTATCGCGCGATGGCACGTCTCAATTAATATACCGAAAAATGGGGGAAAGGGGAGATCGGGTGCTGTTAATGCGAGTTTATTGGCCGTTTTGTTAATCGCGGAAAGCGATGGCCAGTCGGAGGAGGCTAATTTGCGGGAGAGAGGAGATAACTGGCTGCCGCCGGGAATTTTCAAGATGCTCGTACGTACACAGGTGGCTGAGTAACGAGTCACCGGTGCTTGTACGTATACCGCGTGGCGTCAAGTTTTCTGGGACGCTGGTTTATTTTTCTCTCTCTCTCTCTCTCTTTCTCGGTGTACAACTGCTCGCTCGCTCGCGGATCAAAAACGATTTTTCAAACTTTCTACACTCGATCTCTTTCACTAGTATACCGATCAATAATTCTCTCCCCTCTTTTTTTCTCTTCGTGCATCAATGACGCTATCTCGATTCATCGTGTATGCTTAGTACTGAAAGTACGCGTCTTGAGATCGGTAGGAAAACAATCTGCTTCACGTGTGGGAGCCAAATGGCTTTGTCGTTGCCCTAGTTCTTCAGTATATAGCCCAAATTACACGGGATACTAAAAATAAACAACGATACGAAGTCGTTTGAGCATTTATCTAAAAATATATGTCCGTGGTCGCAAAAAAACTGTCGCGTGCCAATGGCACCCTACATCACCCACTGTAGTCTCTACAAAAAATCAGTTCCAGTGATAGCGAAGAAAGCGCATTGTCGTTTCCGTAATTGCCTCTATTTCACTGCACAACGGACACATATATAATTACGTCGCTGATATAATACACGCCGACTCGTTAGCATATACAAGGATGCATGAAGCGCCGTCAAACGGGAAGCCTGAGTTACAGTAGATGCCGCTTAGTATATAGACGCACACGAGTGCCATTTGACGCTCCAAGGAGGAACTTGTGTGTCTTATCGCGGGTGGGAATACACCACCTTGGGCCATTAATTCCTGAAATATTGGAAAGTGATAAGCCGAGCTGCGATAATTGATTTGCCGCGCAGCTGCCGGTGCCATAATACCGCGTGGAGAGGCGCCTGGGGACAATGATTGTATTATATATACGCGCACCGTGTCTCGCGCGCCAAGTGGCAATTTATGCTTTTAATTTAACGCAGCTGCTTGAACTGCCTTTGGTTTACAGAGGTAATTAGCCTCGTGCTGCGCTGTACGAGAAATTACGGCTTTTAAATTGGCGCTGATTAAACACGTAAGTCGCCCCAAGAAATTTCAATAAAATTAGAAACCATCATCGCGACCGGTATGACCTTCCAGCCACTATGTTTCAATAAGAAGATGTATCCACAGTGGCAACGAGCACAGAGAGAGAGTCCGATCGGCAAAAGGGAAGGCCGCATCCCTTCCCCGTCGGGGATACCGATCGGCGTATACTTCAAAGCACGTACCGATCTCTTCCGCTGGAATTCACGCGCGTGTGTACGGAAATCGGCAACCACGGCGCGACGTACGGGCTCTTACCTGACTAACTCACCTCTCCAAATTGGCACCGATCGCGTCCCGTTTGTTTATATACACCGATCGGATCTCGGTGAGGGACAAGTGCAGCGGGGAAACTGTGTGGTACAGGTGAGCTCCGAGCCCCCAGGGAATTTTAATTGAAAGTTATTCGCAAGGTTTTCCCTCTGCTCCGACGGCCTGTATATGGCAGCCGAAATCGGGTCGCTGAACCGATTTGCGATTCCCCGCCACGGAAAAGCGTATATTGTCGGCAAATGTGTTGCATTCGATCGTTATGTATATGTACGTCGCGGAGCGTGAATTATAACCGATGCCGGGCGAGTGGAAAAGCCTCGTTAGTAATATTGCTCGGCTGGAAACGGGAAAATCGGCCGATCGATCAACCGGAAGGGTTATTGGATAATTGTTAATTGCTGTGTTATTTTGCTATTGTATCGCGCTTCGACGTCGCTTTTACGCTCGATTTGGCACTCGGGGGATCAATGGCGCGATAATTTTTTCACCCGCGACTGATTCGATGCACGACGAGTACAGTAAAACGCGATGGTGATATTCATTGTTGATTTCTGCGAGAAGGGGTAAATTAATCAAAGCGTCGCGTTTATTTAGAAATTTTCGTCTCGAAGAAGAAGACAAAGGAGAGGGTGAAAATCGTAAAATGACGCGTTTTTTGGGCAGACGATGAGGCATGAGGCCGAATAATGCAGTGTCAAAATATTTATTCACGGCTGTGTGTACATTCGAGCGTCCCTTGGATCTCGCGTTCTGGAGAGAAAAAAGATCAGTAGCCCCACGTAGGAGATCTTTGTTCTTTTAATGGACCGTCGCGCGTTTTCATGGCTCTGCAAATGTTTAGAATATAGCAAGGTGGTGGTGGTGGGCTTTGGTGCAAGACAAAGGATCGAGATGTTAATCGATGATCATAAGATGAGATACAATAACCAGTTGGGTGTGTTGGCATATCTACGACTGAACTTTCATCGAAATTTTTTTCGGTTAAAAAAAAACAAACAGTCGTCACTTTTATCTTGTGCCTGAATTGATTGATTGATTTCGCTGTTGTTGTGTACCTGACGAACAACACATCATTTAAAAAACAAATTCTGGAGTGAGTTTGTAACGCCAAAAAATCGTAGTATTTGACCTCAACAATCATACTTGTACATTACGCAACTTTATTTTGTCAATTTTGATGACCATTGCTACTGTTATCGAACACCAAGTAGTATAATTCTGCAACAGCGTGAGTCGCAAAGTACACCACGTGTTTATAAGCTCTTCGAGACTTATGTCTATACTACTTTGTCAACTGGACTGTATGCCACCTGGTGTAACTTGTCCTTTTGCATACATAGATTGACACTCTGCTGAAGCAACAATTTTCAATGTAATTTTTTGTGATAACTTTAATATTTTGACTTTATTCTTACGTATTTTGTTGTTGAGCTTCCTAAATTATCAGATCCCGATAAGAATTCATGGCGCATCACCATGTCGATACACACTCGTCTCATGTCCAAACGACAAATCTAGCAAAAGCGTGAGTCACGTGAGTCGCGATCCAAATCATCTTCCTAATTGAAATCCGAGCTCTCTCTCTCTCTCTCTCTCTCTCTGATGGGCACCAAGTTTTTCGAAATCCCCAAGCTCCCGTAGTAACAGCACCAGCGGCACTTTGTATAGTCGGGGCTCGGATTCTCGCGCCTGTGATGCTTCTTGCCACATCTCGAGAACGCATCTCGAATGGCGGGAAGAAGCGCAACCACGCCGGCACCCTTAATTGGGCAGCCTGGATTCTCGGTTTTGATTTCACGTCGCCTTTTTTTATTTTTTTTTTTTTTTCGTTTCATCGAAATGATGAAAATTCGCGAAATAGCTCTCCCAAATAATGATACTTTGATAGATCGAGCAAACATACTGATGATAAAAAAAAAAGTGTCCCCGCCTTGGACATGCAAAATTGAGATGATACTTGGCTTGCCACGCTTTTTAGATCTGTTTTCTTCCCCTCGCGGGTGCACGCTATTCGTCACACTTATGCAACAGAGCAATCGAGTAATTTTATCCATCTTGCCAAGCACGACGATCCCACTCTCTCGAATAAATTCGATCGAACCATCAAAGTACAGTAGAATCGACGCGAAGCAGCGTAGGAAAACAAGAGTTTCTCCCCAAACAATTATCACTATAAACAGCCCTTAAAGCTTCCCTTTTCAAATGAGGGTACGAAAAAAGAGAAGACGACGATCGAAGTGGTCGAGCGCGCGAGAAGGAATTGGAAGCAAGTCCGCGATCCTATCGGTATCTTTTTTCTCTCGCTCACCGATCGCGGGACCAAATTACGCGGACAATTACACGCTACCAGTTGAGTAAGAACCAAACGAAAGAAANCTCTCTCGAGGCGCACGAGGAGGAGGAGGCTCTCGCGGAACCCCGGGGCGCGATACTTGGCGGTAATTGGCACCGCCTCCTTTTGCTCCCTTTTCCGCACTCGTATGCATACGCATACACACACCCACCCGAGGAAAAAAAAAAAAAAAGAAAAAAAAAAAAAAAAAAAAAAAAAAAAAAAAAAAAAAAAAAAAAAAAAAAAAAGTATCTACCAATAGGGAGTTGCAACACCGTTTTTTTTTCGGCCTTTCCTAAAACGTGACGATCGAAAGAGTCTCGGTGGGTCGGACAACCCTTAGCACCTGTAAAGACTGTAAGTACCGAATACCTTCGCGAAATAATCAACGTGCACCTGTCAAATTAATTACAGCCGATTTTTCCATGTCCCATGATCGCGGAAAGCACCATATGTCCACTGACCCGATTAGAAAGAATTTCTCGTCGGTAAAGATGCTACATCGCGGCAAAATATATTTTAATTAAGCGAAACACCACAGAAGCCAGTAGCGTCGACCATCAGCTTTTCAGAAAAACCCGAGCCAAACGCGTCCTCGGCTGCAGCCTCTTTCTCTCCTTTTATCGGCTGACTCGATCTCGTCCGCAGCAGTGACTACCTGTACCTAAGCAGCGCAACGTCCCGACGTCAATCTCAACTACACCAGCCGACTAACTTACGGCAAGCGACAGCATTTCCAGTCGCGCGGCAATGCTAATATCCCGTTCTCACTTTCTCTCCTTCTCCTCCGCGAACATGCACCGATCGATGATACGTACGCGGTGCACGTTCGCCGCCTCTCCCGATAGAACAACATCGAGAGAGAGAGTGGCCGTGTAAGTACCTGTACTCGATCGCGGCTGTATCGACAGGTTGGATCGGTACGTACACTTGTGTGAGCGCGTAATTTTTTTTCGATTTTCTATTGTGTTTTTTTTTTTTTTTTTTTTCACGTCCGACCGAAGGATTTTCGCAAAGCAGCAGGAGCGTCCAAACGAAATAATGTCCGCTGGAGAAAAGGAATGCTCCGTTTGCGCGAAAAACGCAAGACAAGTGTCTTTTATTTATTATTATCTTTTTTTTTTTTTCAATTAAACCGATACGTAGTTTCTTACGTTAAAACGTGAGATTAATATCCCGACGCGTACCAGCCACGGTATTTACATTCTCATAACGTCATAATCGAGGCGGTTGGCATTAAAAAGAGATAGAACGAGATAAATAGCTGGAATTTCCATAAGCGAGGCGGTATGCAGTTCTATTTGCCGGGGACTCTACCGAGTTCGGTAAGCTATTCCAGCTCGACACTTTAAGAGGATCTTCCAACTGATATGTACGAAATGAGGCTGTACGTCGTACGTTTACTTGTCGCGGTGCACGACGGATATATAAATTTTTAACACGTTAAAAAACATACCGCGAAATAAATTTTATTTTACGCAACTCTATATCGATTTTACATTCCCGGCGTCTCTCTTTGAATTTACGTGCCCTCAGTTGCACGATTCAATTACACGAATTGCATAATGGAGCGAGTGATAATTTCCATGATTTATCGGCGTACGCAATTGTGAAAGCTTGGGTTTATTTTTTTTTTTTTTTTCAAAAGAATTTCATGAAATGTAAAACTGCAGCATATGCGGAGCAAACTCTTATCCCTCGTTAAAGTATCTCGACTCACATCCCCAAAAAAAACCAGTGTACCGCATCACCAACAACCAACAAACGAGAGACGAGAAAAAAAAGGACTTGGGAGCGTTTGATGCGCCTAAAACCCGAACGACGGCACCAAGTGCACACGTGTACACAGAGAGAGAGAAAGAGTCCCATGACGATAGCAGCCAAATAAGATTTGCTCTTCCGCGGTCGCGAGCCCTAAGCTCCTTAACAGCTTCTAATTGGCTCGGGAGTCCCGTGTGCGCGTGTCTCTGCAGTGCGCGAATAACGAGAAACAAAGACGGAAAAGACCCGCGATAAAGAGAAAATCGTACACTCCGTCGTGCGTCGATTTCTCTCTCCCCGCGCCTCTCGACGACTATAATTGGCCTAAGCCGATTAATCGGATCTTGATGCCTGTCTGTCTGTGTGTGTTTTCGAAACAACTGCTACCACTGCAGCCGCTCTGTGTCTTTTTGCGTTTTTGTATATCTTTTTCTTTTTTTTTTTCCATTCCTTTCCTCGCTAGGTTTGATTTGCATTTACAGGTCGTGTATAAAAGAAGATTGGGGTTTTTTTTGCTTCTTCCATCGCAAGTGGAATTACATGATAGAAAGTGCCGCTGGGCGTGTAAGTGGCGATCGTCGAGTGCGATTGTCGGGGACTCTCGTGTGCCGACGATGGGAGATTTCGACGGTGCAGTGGATGATAAGGGCGATATTAGAGGTGACTAATGTGCGATCGCTGCGTTATTTGGTGTGACAAAGGCGCTGTGGTTGAATTTTTTTTTTTAAATCCTAGTTGGACATCGCGTGTATTGGGAGGGGGCCATTTTTGGCCGATGTAGAATAATTGTTGCCAATGTTTGTTGTAAGGAATATTTACTGAAACGTTAAAAAAAAAAAAAAAATCCTTTTCATTACAACGAAAGCTCTGTTTTGTGTTACAGTTCACGAAGTCGACTACGAAATTATAGTATTCCCTTGCCGAGTCCAAAAATCTCTATCAACGTTTTCTCTCAAGAGCCGAGATCTGAAAGCAAAAGTCTATACGTGTATAGCTGTATACGCAACTTTGGACGAGTCTTCGTTAATATGCCCTTTGAAGTATCCTCCTTTACTTCGTTCGTGTACTTGCACCCGATAAGGCTCTTAACTTGTTTTCCCATTCACGAAGCAAACTCTTCTCGTCACTGTTCTCAACAAAATGAATGACCATTAATTTCAATTAATGACAAGCTTATTCAAATTATTTTAGCTAAATTATGAACTCGAAGTTTTTTTTTTTATCTTTTAGAGCAAATCATTTTATTCTGACTTCAAAATGAAACGGAATAAAAAAAAACAGACACAGAGGGGATATATTTTATAAACAATGTTCAAAAACGAAACGATATTTTTATCGGTACGGTGGCGATCTTGCGAATAAGAGCTGTGCACGCCAACTCTTTGGCTGAAAAAAAAAAAAAGACTTGCATCACGTCCGAGAGCAAAAGCTTTTGGAAATCCCAGGGCAAAGTCCGTCTCCGTCAGTGTATACAGCAGCGTCGGGTCTAATCCTCGCCAGTGGATAGAAATCGAGACCGACGGGCGTGCAAAGGACGCGCATGGCCGGTCTAGTAAAAGGATCCACAAAACTCGCGCCCTACCATCCGAAGAAAACAAAGCCAAGGTGTCCCACGTTGCACAGGGTACATATATATATGTATACACACGAGTGTCTGGTTACAGGGAGAGCAGCAGCTCTTTTTGTATAATTTATTCACGCGCGACACCTCACGCACACACGCGATCGTTTGCACCACCACGGCTATCTGGTGGCGCCTGTCGGCTGCAATTTCACGGCTCGAGCGTGCGAAATTTCGGGGACAGGTTTCCTTTTTCCTCCTTTTTTTTTCTTTTCTTTTCTTTTCTTGGGAATATACTTGCGCGTCGTTATGTTGCAGAAGAGAAGACACACGCGTATCTCGAAAACAAAAAAACAAAATCGAGACTCGTGAGTCGCCTTAAAGAGGTGATTTTGGAGTTTTACGGTGATACTCAAGTCCCTCGTCCTCGACGATTTGGTTTTCGTGAGTAGCGCATCTATACGCACGAGAGTCCGCGCGTAGGCGTGTAGCAGCCACGTTTAAAATCGTTACGCGTGTACACCTCGAGTGATTTACTGGGTATTTATTTTATTGCGCGCGAAACTCGGGCTCTGAATGCTGATGAATCGGTTGTATGCAATTGGCGTGGAAAAAAAAAGGTTTCTTTTTTTCTCTTTTGGAAAATCAAAATGGACTCATCGTTGACCCGGTGGAATTGAGCCAGATCTTTGTTGTCATTTTAATAGAGAGTGCTATAGGTGTAGGAAACCCGTCAAATTCCAAGTTGTCGAGAAATAAGCGACGGTTAAAATGCCACCTTTGTCCGTATAACGTTATAATTGCAAGTCGTATGGAGTATCCATGGGTATGCATCACAAAATGGGATGCAGGCAAATCGTGTGCACCCACAGAGCCGCATCCAAAAAAAGATAAGGAGCCCAAAAGGAAAGGAGAAAAAGGGGGTAAAAACGCATAAATCCCACGCACCAGGGGCGACCACTGCCTCCTTGTCTTATCGGCCCATCTCCATTTCTCACTCTCTTATCCACCGTCCTACTCTTCTCCGCACACAACGCACGTCCCTCGCTCGGTCTTTCTCGAGCGTCCGATTAAAGCATATACACATACCTTCAAGTAATCGCTCCGCCGATCTACATCACTAGCCGTTTACCTTACAGCTGCTGTTGCGTTGCGCGCAGTTACAGTCAAGCACACCATTGGGAACACTGCGAGGGAATCAAAACACAAGCTCAAACTCTCTCGATTACTGGAGGCTGCTAATAACCATGGGCGCTGTAATGGAGAAAAAAAAGGCTTCCGGGTGGAGGCAAGCGAGTTCGCGTGTAGCAAGTGGAGGAGATTGATTGCCCGATGCTAAAAGGGGAGTGGGAGTCTAATGGATTTTCAATGAGTCGTAGCGGTGAATTCTGGGTTGTGGGATTTTTCATTCACGCGAGCAAGGGGAGGAGAATGGGTGTCGGGATCGGTAGGCGAGTGATACCGATTTCTTCCTAAATCTCCTCAATGACAGTTTCTAAAAGCTTACTAAAGACTTTGGAAGTCCTTAAAAGAACTTGCCAAGTCATTCGAAGACACAACAAATTGTCTTCAAGTATGTCCAATAGCTTACGACGGACTTTGAATTTTTCCTGTTGCTGATTGTTATTTTTTACCCCCCTGCCCACTTTTGGTATAAACACATAGATATATGCACGGCATGTTCATAGATAGTGAAAACAAACAAGGGGAGATGGAGAAAGAGATGGGGGGATGGGGAGCGAAGTAAAACTTGACATTGAGAAGCCGGGCGGATACGTATCGTTTCAGCGCCGCCACGCGACATTATAACCCGCACACATAAATATATACGCGTCATCCTCGTCGACACTGAGCCTCGGTTAAGTGGATCGTAATGAATATGCTAAAACGCGCCCGGGTGCTTCCAATACAATATACGTCTGGGGTATGAAGTAGCGGCCGGGACTGGGATATCTTGTGCAAATTATATATATATTATATGCTCACGAGCGCTACCGGCGCTACCGTCATCCTATACGTACTTGTACGAGCGCGATATGCCTGCGCAAATAAACTCATGAATGACAACGAGCCCCGAGAGTCACTTTGTTGTTGTCATTATTATTATTTTTTTTTCCCCTCCTACGTTTTATTAGCAGTGGATTACTCGTTGTTGCGACGAGGGCTGTCATTTGGTTTTTAGAAAAAATCATTCACCCCTCGTTATCTTGGCACACGTGTAACGGAGTTCCGAAACCTAACATCCATCCAGACAATGACAGAGAGTACAATGAAAAGAAATCATCGAAGCACAGAACAAATGAGCGAGCTTTCATGGCAATGATTCGCAATTTAATTAACGATTTTACCATCCAGTACTGCTCTTTGTACACACATATTGTGCGCAGCATTCGGTTAAAATAGCGAATCCGCTAATTATGGGTGCAACATACGTGTTTCATAATAATGTAATACAGTATCCCGCATATATCCAAAAAAACCATTAATTAGCGTACCAAAGCAACACAGATTTCGCGTAATTGAATTTAGCCACAACGAATCCCCAATAATCAGTTATAGCATCAGCTGAAATTACGCCATTAGTCAATGTACCATCATATTATATTGTTGGTACAATGTATATGTATGTATAAACGGAAAAATAAGTGATTAAAAAATAACAGTGTGTTTGTTGTACATATACACACATGGAGAATGAAACTCAGCCCGGAATTTCATCAAACTCGCCGCACAGACGCATAATAACGCACGAATCGGTTAACGAACGACTAATCCCCAAAAGCGGCGTTTCACGCGCGAAATTACCAACGAAAATCCAAACAGTTGCCCCGTGCACGCGCACGTGTACGCAACCTACACGTATACACACAGGCAGAGAGAGGAAAGCTGGTAATAATTAATTCGCCGGTGTATAGAGCACATAGGGGAGGAACTTGGGGGGTGGTTCTTTGAAGGCTGCAGGATAGAGAGAGCCGGTCCCATTGTACGGGGGAAGAGCGAGGATGCGCGCGAAGGGGCTCCGCGCGGGGAACTTTTGATAATCCCGGAGGCGCGCGCCAGACGCAATAGACAAGGAATCGCACGAGGCGTCGTTTGTTTGCGAGTGGGTGCCCGCTCGGTTTGGATCGTCACGTGTATAAGGTATATATGGGTGTCGCTGACGTGGGGGAGGGGGAAGGGGGTGAGGTCTTGTCGGCTCTGTATTGCTTTGACGCCCTTTATTTCCTGCACATCATGTACTTTTGTCCCTGCGTCTATGGTGTTGGCATTTCAATGTTTGCCGCAAGAGATTTTTACACGTATACCATCAGGATTTTCAGGATTGACAAAAAAACAGTTGACAATGCCAGAAGCAAATTTAAAAAAAATCACAAGATCAACATCAACCAGTACGAGTGTTGTCTCCACGTTATATTATTCCCTCTCCCCGCGTCTCGTCCTCTCACGCGGTGTTTACTTAACCCCGAGGGTTACACTGCCAAGAACGAGAGGAGACAGGGTTGCCTCGGACCAGTAGGGGGAGGAAAGATTAGCGGATGATTCGGTCAGTAAAGTGCGCGAGAGAGAAAGATCGGTTGGACGGAGGAGGAGGAGGAGGAGGTATGCGCCCGAGGGTGGACTGCTACCTCAACGCGCGAATGAATGGTACCGTGCGTATTGTGTATGTATATATTATACACCGACGCAACGGCTTTCCGGTTTCCGCGCCGCGGGCTGGTTGTGCCTAATACACGTGTGCGCACTGTGTGACCACGAGCGGCCTCGGCCTTTGAAACTCGAGCCATGTATTGTACATCTCCCGGCGACGTGGTGCACTCGAGGAGGAACTGTAGCTCGGCCTCGATCCGTGTGTCGTGGTGCAGATCGCACTTGCGAGATATACGTATACACGATGGCGAACCGGTGGTGTCCGGGGGGGCCAATGCGTCCATACTTGCATGGTGGCGGTGTTCCCCGTCATCGGTAGTGTTTGTAAAGATCGATTTTTTTTCTTCCCCCCCCCCCCCTTCTCATTCGTTACACGCGCTGTATCGATCGTCCCGGGGCGTTATCTTTGTGCTGCCGATTTGCGTGTCTTTGTTTTTCGGATCGTTTGGGCTTTCGATCGGTTTTCCCTGATGGCTTATCGGAGAAAGCTGCAGGTGCAATGGACAATATAGTCACGATTGGGCTGCTAACTGCTTTTTTTTTTCTTTTTCTTTGTTTTTTTCTTTTTTTATCTCAAGACTGCGCGCTTTCCAAGGTTCACCAAAGGACTTGCGAATCACTTCAAGAGTCTACATGTAAAAGTTTACGAAATACGTTGAAAATCTACCGGAAAGTTTCAATAAATTCAAGTCCTTTCGATGACTTTGAAATCTCCCAGAGTTTTTCAAATGCACAGCCCCTCGAATTCAATGGACAAGCAACGAGGGCTGTTTCTTCTCATCCAGGAATCCCTGCGAAAATCATTTAAACAAACGATCCAACGAAAACAACGTACCATTGCCGTGTAGATCGGTCCCGGTATCGTGTAAACGCCCTCCAACAGCATAAATACAGCTACACACGTACACATGGCGGCAACAATGGGCGTCGCGGGGAGAGCAAATTCCTCAAATACCAGCGCACGCGCCAGCAGTGAGAGCCTCGCAGAGATAGGCACTGGTATTGTTATACAATACACGCACACGGCAGAAAGAGAAATCTCCTCCTTGTGCGGTTGCGAGGTATGTATAGGGTGTATACGCATTATCACTCATAATTGTCGCGAGGTCCCCCTCGCATCGCGAGTAAGCGTTTAAAAATTTACAAGAGGCGCGGTCGCATTGTTTTCTCGAGAGAGAAAAAGAGATACGGCCTTTTCTCCGAAGGTGATGCTGGCCGGCGATAAGCCGAGGCGCGAAATGAATGAGGAGGGCTCCTTGAGATGCGCGCCCGCGATTATTATGTGCGCACTGGGCTTGCGCTGTGCAATGAACGTCCGTATATGTGAGTACGTGAACGGGAGGCAAAGAAATGTATGGTGTACGCATATATATATATAGGTCGCATGGGCGGTCCGAGTGTATTATGTTCAGGGGGGCGCGGGAAGATTCATGCCGATAGATCGATAAGTGGGAAAAGAATTTCCTGCACCACCTTTGGATCGCTGGTTCTTAGCGCTTTTGTTTCATACAGTTTTTTTTTTTTTTTTTTTTTTTTTTAATTATTGATCTTTTGAGCTATAGGTCTTGCTTCGTAATGAGGGGTGCTGAGCTTTTTTTTGCGCCAAGGTGCTTTCTTCGAGTTCTGATGGATCGATCGCAGTGTGGAAATAAATTGAAAAAAAAACTGATCAATTTTAATTTTAACTTCAATGCGCTGGCTAAGCGCTTCCTCGAGTAGATATTCATCTGATAGCTGTGAGTTCTCATATATTATAATGTTCAATTTATCAGATGATTGATGTAATTTTCATTATCTGATGTTTCAAGCAGAAATAAATGGTTATTAACAATTTGAGGGTTGTATCACACTTGCTCATGTAACATTGAACAAAAGGATTAATTTTTTGACAACAAGTCATTGAAAATGACAACAACACACGATAAAGACACATTGAACTTTGTTCAAATATAAGGAAATGAATTTCATTATGGCAAAATTTTTTAGTACCATTTCATATAATCATGGTTTTGTAAAAAAAATTTACCATGAAAGTGACTAAATGAAAATTTTTGATCAACCCGAGCTATATGTATATTAAAAATGATGATCCCGCCAAACATGTTCATAAAAAGTAAAAACTTACACATTTCCCTACAAAAAAAAAGGAGTGTTATCCATCTTATCCTCGTGAGAGTCCTTTGTAATTTAATTCGTTGACAAATAGCGTTGCTAGCCTCGAAATCCCTTCACGCTTTTCGTATTCAGACATCGAAATATGAGCGCATTGTAAGCGCATGACTTTAGTACGTGTATTGTACTGAAACGGAATGTAGCTCAAGGGAGGAACACGTGCCTCTGTACGGCAGAATTTCTCGGCTTAAACTTGAATTCGAATGAGAAGCTCCGCCATAAATAAGAACCATTTGACGCCCAGTTGAATTATACGTCACAATTTTATTGCTCTGCCAGAACTGAATTTCAAATCACTCCACCGGAGGCTTGTGCAGGCGTAAAATGATTATGGTTTCACTTTTTTTTTTTTTTTTTTTTTTCTATTCGATAACCTTCATTTCACTTATCTGACAACGACAAAGGGAGGATTTTCATGTTAAAAGACACCCAACAAAGTTACAAATGTATTCTTGACGATGAGGTTTAATTTGAAAACAATAGTCCTCCCGTCCTCTACCCAGAATTGAAATCTCGCGGAATCCCAAGCTCTAATCCATCTCGAGAGTGTCCCCGCGACACGGCAGGGAGTAAAAGTGACACACGAGCAAAACCGCCTCCTCACCCAGAGTCCTCGAAGCAAACAGCGACTAAAGACTCGTCATCTGCCTTAGATGGAAACTAAGAGAAGACCGTACACGCACGTGCGCTCGCCCACGCGTCCCTCGTGCACATCAGACACTATGTTGGAACGTACAATTCGCTTGTCGCTCCGACGAGCTTTCGAAAGCCCATCGCGACACGACTACCACTAAACTACCACTGGCAACCCGAGTTTACATGTAAGAGACAAGACGCGGAGGAAGTTACTTGTCCTTCGAGCTTTGAAGTGTATTAGTTCAAGGATTCCGAGAACGAGAAACAATTTTTTTCTGAATATGTTAGCTCATAAAAATAAACGTCTTTTGAGCACTGAGTCGGCTACTCGAGCATCGATATAATTAAAAATTCGATTCTAAACGCAATCAAGGGTGATGATCGGAAAAACTCGGAGGTGCAATTAGCTTGAACGACTTTGTATTTTCAGAGAGTACGTACCGTAGCGACCTCGAAGCAAAATGGATCCATCGATCCTCGCGAATCGATACAGCGCCTATTTTCACAGAGGTGATTGTCAAGCGTAAACAACCCTTGTTTTTTTTTCCAACATCCAAGTTCACGAGGTGAGAGGCGGAAAAAAAAACCAGCGACTTTGCTCGAGCATACATCTATGTGTGAGCAAACAGAAGCTCTTCTCTAGACGGTGTGGTTCGGCACATCCCCAGAGCTTGCACGCGCTTACTTACGCTGGGAGGGAGAGAGAGAGAGAGTCTAGACTTGCGACATAAATTGAAGCAAGAGCCGTGCCACGAGCACTTAGTATATGTATCCAAAGGGTTGTCCCGAGCACACAGGGGCACATTCGACGTGGACAGAGTACGCAGGGGGACAGGGACAAATGCCACGCCTGCATTACAGAGAGTTTCGCGGTCTTTCTTTCTCGTGACTCTCCCGGCTCGGCTCCTTGCCGCCGTCTTTTAATGCACTTTTGCAAAGGCGGAGGAGCCACTCTCGCCGTGATTTATCTGACAAAGTTCAGCGGTACTTGGGGGGAAGGGGTGTCGAAGACTAGTTCCTCGGCTCCTCCCAATGTGCGTTATGATGCGAACTTGCACCCCCTCGAGGCTGCTCGATTTGTTTTTCTAGACGTTTTTGCCCATCTCCCCCTTCTAGAATTTCTGTTTTTTTTTTTTTTTTTTTTTTTTTTTTTCTTTCCTTGTACTTATTGCTATTATGGAGGAAAATTTGTATCATAGATTTACAGTGTATCACGAGGTATACTTACCGTCGCGACTGTCTGACCTTCAAACGTGATCTGTTTACCGAATCAAATTTTCCACATCAAAATTTTTTCCCAGATAAAATTATGCTTCACGCCAACTTGTAAATCTACTACGTTGTAAAGTTTCCTTTTTTTTTTTTTTTTTTTTTTTGTAAAACCCCAGTACTAGCGGTCTAAGCGATCCTTGGGAGCTTACGCAACGAGAGATCCCTCGCACCGATGACAAATGCGCAATAAAAACTTGCCCGTATACACGCATACGTCGTAATTATGTACATGGAGTATAGAAGTTGTTTTGTACTCACGTTTGCATGCCTTGCGGTGAGTGATGGGCCGGGAGGGGTCCCTGTAGTAGCCCTCCTTGCAATAGTGGCAATGCCTGCCGGCCGTGAAGTGCCTGCACTGTTGGCAAACGCCCCCGCTCACGCGGCCCGACAACTTGTACAGCTCCATGTTGAACTTGCACTTCCTCGAGTGCTGGTTGCAGTTGCACACTAGAACAATAAGCATACACGTTGTTCACGTTAATTCTCTGTCTCTCTCTCTCTCTCTCCCTTACATCTTACTTTGTGTTGTGGTTACAGCAAATAAATGTATACGTAAAATACAGATCCCGTTGGCAGTGGGGATGAAAATGCCAACTGCCTCCTAATGCTTATTCCCTCTTCTTACTCGTTTGTTTCGCGGTATTTATTTGTCTTGTACAATTTTTCTTTTTTTTTTTTTTTTTCTTTAACGGGCGAGAAATAAATTTGAGTAATATACCTTAGAGTTGCTAAGTAACTATATTTTAAAATAATTTCTTTAAGTTTTCAATGTTGATGTGTTAAAAATATACAAACATATCATCCAAAGTGACTAGACAGATGAGCAGTATGTGCTGTTTTTAAACGTAATTATCTAAAAATATATGTATATGAAACTATTTACTCGTCATTTTTTACCAAAACACTTTTCAATAATCATTTATGGGAGAAAATCAAAGTGTCAATTGTATCAGTAGCACGTAGAGTAGAAAAAAAAATTTTGAAACTATTTTTGATTATCGATATTGCAATGTATATTTGGTTAAAAAATGAAAATACAACATTTTTTTTTATTACATTTATTTTAACGTGATTCTCGTGAAAAAATATAGATTCATCAAAAGAATTCGTTCACTTGAAATCAAGTAAAATAAATTTTAAAGGTATGTAAATGATAATACAAATTTATAAATAACTTCGCAATTGATTTCGCAAAAAAATATTAAATACGTTCTAAACAAATTTTTTCTAATACTAGATTTTCCTGATAATGTAAATAAATTTCATTATAACAGGATTGAAAATAAGGATATTAGGAGCATAAAAAATCTAGGCCATGGTAATAAATAAAAGTCGAAAACTAAAATGAAAAACCGTGCAACATTTATTCAGATTATGATACTTCTCGTAATTTTCGTTTTACGCAAGAATTTGAATAAATGAAAAAAGTAAAAGGATAACTCAATACTTAATCGATTTGTTACAAAAAAGAAAAATTTTTTATGAATTTTAATTTGAAAATGATAAGAAATAGACAAAAAAAAACTAAAAAAGTAACTTAAAAAAAATTCTAAAATTAATAATACACTTAAAACCAAATGACTAACGCGGAAATATTGTAATGAAACTACATAAACAAATTTTACTGATACATTGAATATTTAATATTTTATTGTTACATATTTAATATTTCATTGTCAAACTTTATTGATGCATCAAAATTGTACATTTACATAATTGGTTTAGTGATTAAGATGTGTATGCTCAAAGGTGCTTATATTTATAAACATTTGTACGAATACCATTAGAAGCATAATAATTCTACAATAAACGCTATGATTGACATAAAAAAACCGAATAGCAACATTACAATAAGTCGTATTAAAATTGACTTTTTGTGTTCACGATTTTCACGTCGAGGAACAATGATCTTGCTTTTAACATTTGATAACCAAAATGATTTTAAAACACCAGACTCATGAATAAGTTGAAAGCTTTTTTCCAGTTTCTCAGAAAATGGAAATCCTTTCTCGACTGTCATAATTTCTCGGTAATTTATAAACGTCGGTTCAGCTATTTTCAGGACTTGCTTCCCGTTGGAATCAATAAAATGTTTGGAACAAAATTCAGCAAAGTCGTTTGCTACCACACAACCAACATTCGATTTATTCAACATAAAATCAAGACAGTATCTATAACTTTTAATTTTGTACGTTTTTATTTTAACACTTGTTGTACCCATCCCATTCGTCATTTCAGGAAGTTTTCCATTATAAGTTATTGAATAAAAGATAATTTCGGATTCTTTCAACTCCTCTATTGTTTTAAAGAACGATTCTTCGATCGTTACCTCTGCTTCCAGAAAAGCTGAATAAAACTCTAATGAATAGTTGTTCGACACTAAAATTAATGTTATAATAATTATTTTATCTAACATTTTTTTACGATTTATTTTGACAGATATTGCAAGAAGAATTTGTATTACCCACAAAATACTAAATTTCAGTTTTTCATGGTTAAAAAAATTGACGATTACAATTAAAATGCAAATGGTACCTGGTATAATAAAAAAATATATTAGCTTTCTGATTGGAACATGAAATCGATGTTGAAACTGAACTGGTACTAATGCAACTAAATTTCCGAATTCGAAACGCATGTCTATCGCATGTGCTTGCAACGAAAAAGGAGTTCCATAATAACGTTGTGACAAAAAAGTCGCGACTGTAACGTTTAATTCTCGTTTCAATAATTTTTTTAAGGTCAAATTGAAAAATTCATCAATGGTACGGTTACTCAAGTTAAAAGTCTCAAACTTGTAAGAAAAATTCATTCCTTCCATTGCAGTTAAAATAATCGAATGATGTGATCGCATAAAATTCATATTTAATTTTTCATTTTCATTTAAATTAATACTATAACCTGAATAAGATTGATGAGGGAGAAAGTACAAATGTAGTTTTATTGGGTATTCGTGAACGTTATGAAGCGTATTGGGAAAAACGTTAAAACTGAAGTGAAACTCCTTTGCGTTGTACTTTTTTAAAAAGGGATTGTAGGAGGTAATAAACATATTGTGAGATCCTTGACGTAATAAATCGACCTGAGAATTTAATGTTCGTTTTGTAACATGTAAGGTCTTACGTATTTGTATTACGGAAAAGTCAAGAAAATTTTGTTCCCAAGCATACTTTAGGATATTTTGAACAACAATGTTATCATTTTCTTCCAGATGTACGTAAATGACTAAACACTGGGGTCGTGGCGTCACGGGTGATATTCCAACAATGAGATTTACAAAACGTTGCAGTCGATGAGTACTATTCATTGGGATGTTGTAGTTGTTGTCAAATTCTTCACACAATATCAAGTAGAATAACACTTTCCTCGGATGCGTGTACTGTGATAAGAATTGATATTCACGATATGGACTCGAAATATCAAAAATAACAACTGAAACATTGTGGTTGTACAGGTAGAAGAGGATATTACTTTGCAATTCAACATTTTCATGATGATCTTTTAGAATGACAACTTGATGAAAAGTTAAATTCGATGCTATGAAGTCGGTTAGTGCTTCCAACTGATTTTTTTGAATTGTGCCCATCACATTTTGCAGGAGTACGAAAAGTACGGAGAATCGGTAGAAAAGCATCATGCTTTCGTGGGAGTCCTTCTACTCACTGGTGTGACATGGCTTACCAGGTTTTCAAGTTAACTAAAAATTGACTGACATCGATCGATATATTAGGGTGTGCATAATTATACAGGTAAGCTCATGTATTATACAAAGAAATAATCACTAAGTTGGATCATAGCAAACTTTCCTGAGCAACAGTACACTCATGTTAAGACTGTACGTTTTTGTTATAATACGTAAACATAAACTAAATAAGATAGAAACGCATTTTTTTACTTTTAAAGCTGAAAATACATTTGTTTTTGTTCTAATTAATTAATCTTAATCGTGAAGAATTATAAACATTTTATAAGCAATACAACTCAAGTTATTAAGTCATTTTGGCACAAATCCAACAACACAAACTTTTATGCATGCATTTAGATAAAAATAAACATAACTTGTTTTTCACTACACATGCGATTAAGTAACTTAACGAAATCTCCTATCATTGAAAAATAAATTAGAATAAGTACTGAATTTCATACGAAAGTTTATTTATGAAATAGACAAAAAATTTGTCCTTCTTGTCCATGAAAGTGTCGAATCCTATGAGGAAAGCGTGGTTTTCTTATGAATTGCCAACAATATCCTGAGATTCCGTATAAAATAGAGTCAAGGAGCTAGAGGGAAAAGAAATAAAAACCAAGGCATAAAATATATATCTCCGGCTCGTTCTAACTCGAAGAAGAAGAGTAGGTATAAGAACAAGAGGGAGAAAAAAAGTCGTCAGATCCTCTCGACGTGCGCTCTGCCACTCGACGCCCCGAAAGTAAGAGCCGGATCGTGCCGTAACTCGCAGCCAAGAGGCTTACGCCGTACGAAAGGTGGAGTAATTGAAAGAAAATGCAGGAAAAGGCATTCAACCATCACCCCGGCAAATACGACTCTTCTTCTACGTTTCTTTTGTCTCTTTTTCTCATTGGATAGTTCTTACCTGCAGTAGCCAAGGCTATGCACAGTCGAGAAGTTAGCGCTTGCGAGCGTGGAAGTGGCTTCTATATACTCTAAAGATGCATACGATCAAAAAGAGACACGCTCTGGGGGTGATGGACGCTAAAGTACCGTGGATTAGTTCTGCAACTGCTGAGAGAAGCACCTTTTTTTACACTCATCTCCACAGACTTCATGAAACGCATGTTACATCGACGTTCGGACAATGCACTCTTTAGCTCGACTTACCTCTCATTCTGGCTCTTTAATACACCCTCCATCGTTTTTATTTCTCGTTCAGTCGAGGGTAGCGCTCTTTTTTTGCAAAACGAGAGAATTGAAGAAATTTGCTGTACGGAAACCGGCAGTCAGCAAAAACGAGAAGAAAAGTATATTAATCGGGAAAGTAAATGCTCATCACATTGTTCGTTCGTTGGATCGGCCAAGATGTTGTTTTCCCGAGAGGGAAAAGCCAAGAGGTGGAGCGATTTTTCTAAGTACTTTACTAATTGCAATCGTTTAATCGAGAACCCTTGAATAAAAAACAATTTTCAGATATGTTGAGCACAGCTCAATGAAGAAAAAACACATCCAAGACCCTCGAGATTGAGTTTTGATGGATCTTCTACCTCGTCTATTACAGATAATGCGAAAAAGAGCACGAGGACTCGAAAAACAAATAAGCCCGAGAGGAACCAGTAGTTGGGCAGAGAAAGCACCTCCCTTTGATTATA
The DNA here is from genome assembly GCF_000648655.2 of Copidosoma floridanum. The sequence continues at coordinate 252,512 of NW_019379491.1, read as the reverse complement.
AACATCAGTTGAGTCCTGGGGCCCAAAGATTAATCTCTAATTACAGTGATCGGCGCAAATCGCCCAAGGCGCCTTTATTACAGTCCCGGACACGTTCGACACCCTAATTCCCGATGAATAGTGGGGCCCCGAAAAAGTTGGGCCAAGCCGCGTATCCTCAAGCTAGTTATTAAGGACGACACAAGGGATATTATTAATTGATTCGCGTGTCCTGTTCCGAGCAACGGAAGATTGTTTGGTGAGTCAACTCTGGAGTCGCCACGAGTTGTCTTTGGAGAAGGAAAATATTCGAGGCTGAGCTGCGTTTAAAGTTGCGCGTCGATTTGATTAATTGCTCGTTGCACCTTGAGAGGATCTACTCGTTGCGCCGGTTGGTTCATATTATCGTCGTAAGGAAGTGTTGCGTTATAATCTATGCCGTGACAAATGACTTTTTTTTATCACTATACTCCAAAAAGTTGATATACATACCATGGATATACGTGTATTGTTAAAAACACAGATTGCTGTATCTTTATGGTGTAAGCAAAATCAATAAACAATAACGTGTTCGGCATACTTGTATACTTTGCTATTCAAGATGAGTATCAACGAAATTCATCAAACATCTACTGGAGAATGGTCATTGAAAACATTGATTTACTGTTGCATGCATACATTTTTATATTTTAGACGTGTCAGACGCGTAAGGGCCAAAATCAACGAGACACTTGAAATCCATCAAATCCAGGGGTAGAAATCAATCAACAGCTGGAAAATGCGAGGGAGAGATGAGGATTCCGATGCAGACGCCAATGTTGTTCGGAAGATCGGCTGATCGAAAACGATACGGCAACAATGGCTAGTCTTAGTTCACGTCAAACCCCTTAATTGCGGTATAGATGACGGGACACGATAAGCCTCCGCAATACAATCAAAACGAAATGGTTACTATTGCTGGCAAGAAGAGGGGGAAGAAGAACAGCTCTAGGACCTCCTTCACAGAGAGAGAGAGAGAGAGAAACCCATTTCAGAATCCCATAATCATCCACAAGGTACGTATGTATATACACAGCTATAAAACAGCACTAGCACGGGGCTTTGGTTAATCCAAAGAGCGACGGGCCGCACAAATGCATCTCAATGCCATCCCCTAAAATTTTCCCATTCCCGATGACGACAATGGCACATCTCTCGACACGTGCGTACGTGCTCTCGACATTATCGTACATACCAGCGGAGAACGTAGATAGAGAGGAGCCGAGGATTCCATTGTCGTCTGGAATGGAGACTCGGTCTCCATTAGCGCTGGGCCTCCAAGAGAGAGAGAGAGAGAGAGAGATTTATCTATCCATCCATCTACTTCACGCTTTCGCTTGCTCGCGCGTAAATTGCCCATTGTCGTCAAAGGGGTTGGCTGCTCGGTTACGAGGTCAGAGAAACGCTGTTGTGCTTCGCATGGAAAAGCGTGTACCCGCGTATATACGGTATAGATGCACCGAGCCTGTGGGGTGTCTGTGCGCGCGGGTAAATGAATTACGCGTCGCACGCACATCTTCTCCCGATGGAAAAGTATGTACCCGAGAACAACGGACGATGACGAGAAGGGGCTGCGCCACTACATGCACTTACGCCCGGAGGACAATTGGGTTATACATTGTACAGAGAGAGAGCGCATGTATACGAATAGTGTGTCTGTGCTTTGCCCGTCCGTCCTCCTCTTGAGCGAGAAAGAGGCAGAGGGAACTTATGCAAAGACTCTGTGCGCTTAATTGAGTTGCGAGTGTGCATAAGAAGGACATACTGTGTTCAAAAGGTAGGCGCTTGTACCGAATTTCGAGGGGTTGCTGCTGTCGTCTCTCGCGAGAAAGATTTCATTTTCTTTGGCAGCACTCGGCCTGTACTTGCGTGAGAGAACAAAAGTTTCTAAACATATAAGGTAGGGAGAATTTGGAGCAACGTTATTGGTTTGCTTTGCCGGGAGTTACGAGATCCTCGTGTTGGAACATTATTTTGCGTCAAAGCTGTGCTTTTCCAAAAACAAAAAGCTTTACTTGTCGAAGGATGCAACTTAAGATCTACTAGTTTAATATGAAGTGAAATTATATGTTTTCCAGCTATTTGTTTATATTTTTTTATCTGAAAAGTACAAAGATAGCCAATGCTGTGGAATTTAGAGTAGAATGATTGTAATTGAAAGTATGAGGGATAATTCATAAACCAAACCAAAGAAAAAAATGCACGATTTACTTTAGTGTGAGACACCGTTGATGGTAATTTTTTTTTAACTATAGTCTTCACAACTTATGAGGTGGTAAGGCATCCCCATAAACTACAGAGATTTTCATATGTATCGTTAAAAGAGCGTACAATATCTTTTTTAAAAGTAGATGTGTCTTATCCAAAAATAAAATATTTCTTAATTCAAGTCTTCAGCTGAAGATAAAAGTTTGTGGTGTAGAGGCGATGCTACAGGTGCTAACACGAACGTTGAGAAAGTAAATGTCAAAAAGTCTTACGTGGAAAATTTACTCAAAATTTTATCAGCAAACACTTTAAAGCGTACGGACGATAAAGTGCCCGTCTAATCACCTCGTAAACTAAAGTATACGAACGACTATACTCTTAGACAAAAAGGCATTGTAACTTCAGTACTTCGTGACGATGGTTCTTGTAAAGACTATAACAATGATTTTTTTGATTGGAGGTAAGCGCTGATTGATTATTAAGTAAGTATACACGATAGAATAGTTAATTGAGTATTATATTTACACGCACCAGTGGCAAAGGCTACCCAAAAATACATTATGGATGTGAACCAACCATTTCCATACCACGTGGCTATCTCACAAGTTTTGTATGATGAGTATCGACACTTTTGCAGTGGTGCACTTATTAAACAAAACTATGTCCTTACAAGGGCCTCTTGTGCACCCGAAGATTGGACAAATTACTGGGTCATTGCTGGTATACCTCCTTACAATGATGAACACAGACAGATGATTCCCATCGATAAGATCACTATTCACCGTCGCTACAACAAGACGTAAGGAACCCACGGATTTGCCATAAAAACTAATTTCCTCATGCTTGACGTGTCTCACATTTCCTTTCAGTTACTATTACAGAGAGCACGACATAGCCCTTGTACGAATGAAGCGAAAAGCAGTCCTCAACAACGTTGTGAATGTCGTAAATCTGCCTGAACACAATCAAAACATGGATGATGAAAAAAAAATCACTCTGACTCACTACAGACACGTGGATGGGCTGTACAAGCTGGAATCTGATACGGTTGACATCTACGATTTCACGAGGTGTAGGGAATATTTGCAGTACAATGAAGAAGGAGCTGTTTTGTTCAACTCGCAGTTTTGTATCAACAAGAAGTACCAAAATCAGTTCACGGTAATTATAATAAATAATTAATTTATTTAGCGACTCTTGTACAAACGTACCAATTTTTGTTGTTGCTTTCAGCACTATGGAAACATTTTAGTCCAAACAAGTGGAAACGTCACACTCGTTGGACTTTCCACTCTACACGAGCTCATTTGTACTCCGATTTCTATGTACGTCCGTTGGATCAATGATAAAATTGAAAGATACGATCATGAGGTCCAGTAGTGCACCTGATAAAACAAAACTTGATAATGCCATCACCAATGCGTTTACTTTTTTTTCCTCTTATTCATATAATTTTTCAGGAGGAATTTTTAAGTAAAAAAAAAAAAAAAACTAATTTCTATTGTCAATTATGATGTAACTGTGCACGTATTTGAATCATTTGAATAAATATTAGAAAATCAAAAGCTTGGAATCTTATTGAATATCTTATTCCTATTAAATACATGTTCTTGTTGAAGATAATAAAATAAAAGCCCGTACGGTACAGAAATTATTTTAAAAATTAAAGCTCATAAGGAATTCTGTAATTTTTCTCTGTACGTCTCATAGAATGAAAATTACATTCAAACATTTAGTGATATCAATTAAGATTTTTTTGTTTTCCATGTTTAATATCAAATAACGATATTAAGGAGATACAGTGCTATCACGAACCAATTAGAGGCTGGCATATTTTGGTAACCGTATTTTTTATTCTTTTCAAAAGTCATAAAATTGTGCGTGACAAAGCTTCTTTGCTAATGCATTCCCTTTACTAAAGCAAGCTGATCTCGTGTTCTTGTATTGCGTGTATGCGTAGATAAGTCCAAGAAGGACCCAAAGAATTCAGAAAAAATATACATAGTATACAAAAGTTAGTGGGGCAGCAATAAGCTGAAATAATTAGTGTCCAAATAGCGAAAGTGAGCCATGTATGTAGTAGGTCATCAGCATATGCCTTGAAGCACAAATTGATAAAATGACTTTCCAATCGAGTCGTATACTGATAATTGTGTACGTCAATGATCTGAAAAAAATTTTTTTAAGACATTTCGACTACCGTGCCTCGTCGACATGACTCCACTAAATATTCTTATACCATTTTTGGCCATTGTAGGTAAGTGTTCAATGTATTTACAATATGTTTGTATAATTAAAAAGTGAATAAAACGTTATATTTATTCATACAAGTTGTTGCAAAGTCTCGGCAAACGTCCTTTGATGATGTGAAACCAATAATACCATACCACGTGGCTATCTCACAAGTTTTGTATGATGAGTATCGACACTTTTGCAGTGGTGCACTTATTAAACAAAACTATGTCCTTACAAGGGCCTCTTGTGCACCCGAAGATTGGACATATTACTGGGTCATTGCTGGTATATTATTCCACAATGATAGATACAAGCAGACTATTCCAATAGCTAAGATTACCAAACACCATCGCTACAACGAGTTGTAAGAAACAAATTTATTGACTTTGTAATAAGCAAGAAAAAATTGTAAATCACAATCGGCTTTCTTGCAGTGCCCATTATAGAGAGCACGACATAGCTCTTGTGCGTATGAAACATAGTGCAAATCTCAATGTCATTGTGAATGTCATAAATCTTCCTGAACCTGATCAACATGTGGAGAAAAACAAGGAAATCATGCTGACTCACTACAGAAAGGACAAAAATTTTTACGTGCTGATGTCTACTACGGTTAAAGTCCAAGATTTTGCGGATTGTTGGAGAAACTTGCATTACGACGATGAAAGAGCTGTGCTGTTCCACTCGCAATTTTGTGCGACTGACGAATACAAGAAGCATCCACTGGTAAATATGAAATCAATGCATTTATTTTTCATACAATAATCGATACAATACTTATAATTTCTCGTGTTCCACAGTACTATGGAAACGTTCTAGCCCAAAAAAACAATTACGGACAGACCCAGCTCATTGGGCTTTCTACGGCTTACGAGAATATTTGCACACCTGTTTCGATATATGTCAAATGGATTTATTCCATAATCCGAAAAGACATCGCCAGGGGCCCCCTAAGTGCGTCCAATGGCATGTTGAGCACTCCCCTCAATATAGTTTTTAGCTATTTATGTCGACATTGATCGAAAAGTGAGTAATCTTAAACGGAAATCTATAAATATTTTTTTTTTTTTTAATTATAAAAAAACATAAACAATTACAATATGTGTCAACTGAGCTTAAAAGCTTTGGAAATATTGTAGTTGAAATATAAGTAATTAAAGTTAGAGCAGTTAGTTCAGCTAATTTCAAAGTTCAACTTTTTCTTTACAATTACACGTTATGTTCGACAATTTTGTTATAAGATGACGAATCTGGTTATTCATATCTAGACTCATTGTTAAATTAATTTGACCGAAAATAAAATATCCAATAATGTAATAAATCGTATAGTCTTACTAGAAAATTTTTTTCATTATTTTTCCGAAATAGTCCATATAGTTTTATCGTATAATATTTATTATCTTGAATACCAAACAAGATAGGGAGATACAGCGCTGCTACAGAAGGATTAGCCGCTTTCCCACTTCCATCCTTTCTTTTTTGCACTGATGCGTCAGTTTGCCCGGAAACAGGGCACATCGACCCTCTGCACGTGCATCGCAACACTTGGGTATACGTATAGGTGCTCTGCTTATCGCTTAAAAATTTATTGCACACGTCGCTCTCGTGCGTTGCTTTGCTAGTTTCGTGGAAGCTTTTTCACCCAGGGGTTTTGCCAGAGAATGGGTGGGGTTATCGGTGCCGCCCGATTGGGATTTCACGTGTTGACGAAGTGAACTCTATTGAAGATAGCGAGGATGGATTCACGCGATGGATCAGATTTTCAATTTTTTTTTTCTTTCTTTTTCTGTCGCGTCAAGGGAAAAATTTTTCTTTCCACGTGTTTGTCGTAGGCCACTTGAAATGAAATGAGCTCCAACCTGCTGTCTCAGAATCAACTATTGTCAACGCAGTGCAAGTTACAGCACCACTGAATTTCACCAGATAGTAAAAAGCTGAATTAAATAGACAATAATAAATTTATCGACAGAGTTTCCATAACTGTGCCTCAATGGCTACGAGCTCGCATTTCCAGCCAGGGAGTAGGGGTAAACGGTACAGTTATTGACACCTAAAGGTAGTGGTTGACCCATGTATAATTTGTATATCTATATATAAAGGCTCCATTTAAAAATGCATGTGGCGGCCAATCACTACCTTAAAGTGTCAATAACTGTACCGTTTACCCCTACGTGTCGCATGTCGTCATCAGCATGAGGCTTATACTTCTCTCCCTCCTCGTGCAAGGAACCCCTCGCGCGTCGCTTCCTATCCAACTCCGTCGACGGACCCTCTTCCGGCGAAGAAAATGGCAAACTACTCGAGTTGCCGTGCGTACCTTTTTCCTCCCTTATTGACTTTGCTTTGGACGCAATTTGTCCTCTCCTCTTGGGCGCTGATACGCTTCCAGTTAAATTTGGGTCGAGTTGATTTTTATTGGCACCGAGGACCATTTTCCCTCTGGCTCTTCTTTCGGTTCACCTTAAAAAATCCAATCCGACCGCTTTGGAAATCCTATGGGAACATTAATGCCTATTTTGGTTGAGGTGACGCATCGATTTCCTCAGAATTTATTTGGAGTCGAGACAAATTTCGTTTTTATCATAAAAAAAAGAAGATTCAGTGAAAACACAGAAACGACGTTTACTCAACAAACACCAAACTATCATCTCCGATTTGTCGAGCGAAGTATATCCTAGTAGTCAAAGAGACGAGATAATAACTATAGAAACGTCGTTGACTTTGGAAAAAAAAAAAAAGAAAAAAAAAACCAAGAACTTGAGAAACCAGAGGGCCATATAATACGTCTACAACAAGATCGTAACTTACACACGAGAGACGAGAACTCAAAAATTTTCTTATCGAGCAAACGAGCCCGACTCCCGAACGAAACCACACACACGTACATCTTTCGGATTGCATGTGCACTGTATGTGTATCAGTTCGTGCTCACCTATACTTACATTAAAGGATCTCGAATCAACACAGGTAAATAAAAAAAAAAAATATAAAAAAGAAAAGAGGCAGGAGGAGAGGTGGGCTAGGGTGAGAGAATCGAATTTCAAAGGCGACTCGCCGCCAGACAGGTACTTAATTGACGGCCACCTTGCGCTGTTCTATACTTATATGTGTGTACACGAGAGAGCACACTGCACGATGTGCGGGGAATGACACGCCACACCGTTCTCTCTCTCTCTCACTACTGCATCCCCTCCCTCCTCCCGATAAAATCAAAACGTCGCTCTCCTTCCCGCTCCCCTTTTTCTTTCCTCCTTTTTCCTTATCTTGGCTTTTTTTTTTTTTTTTTTTTGTTACACGTGTCCGAAGTGAACTAGTGTGAGCTTGTGACGTTGGTTTGACGGCGGTCTCTGCGGTTATTAGGGTCTACGAGGCTCTTGCGGTTGAGATCCTCTGATTTACACGGCGTGTCTACACAAATGGCCCTCGGTTTTGTAGTTTTACACGCTTGGGTGAGAGATTGACCTACTAGACTTTTTTAGCACATGCTTTTCTTTCTTCTCCTGTTTTTTTTTTTTTTTTTTTTTTTTTTTCCAAAAAGGTTTAAGAGGTGCGTGACGTTGCTTATTTCACAATGATGCCATGATTTTCATTTTCAACTCCACTGTAGCAACTGCCATGACAAATCATTGAAAAACATGGAAAATGGTGTGAATTTTTAAGAATATTGTTGCATTACTGTCGCAATTTGTTACTAAAAGTCTACAATTAAAAATTTTGAATTTCGGGACAATTTCATTGACGAACCGATAAAGTGGCGTATTTTATTATTATAAATTTAGCTGATAAGTACCCATTGTAAGCTCAATTGCAATGATAAATTCTAGCTTGTGATTAATCATTTAGTATTTACTAAAAAAAATTTAACGTGGTTTTCAATTTTATTTAACATGGCAGTTGAGCTGAACTCACGATTGTTCAGATTTTTTTGACTGCAATAAAATCCCACGAGTCAAACGCGTGTAAATTCATCATCTCCAGCAGTTCACTTATAATATAGTCTCGGATGGAATGAAACTTGGTGTAGAAATCGAGACATAACACGACTTCTCCCTGAAGCAGCTGTTACAAACTCCGAGCAAACTTTAAGATCGCCGTCGTCTCGAAACAAAACCCCTCCCAACAAACGCACGTTACCTTACACATATACCCATGCACTCAAGCAAGCACCTTACAGTATTATAAATCATATCGCGAAGAAAAAAAAAACCAACGCAAACATTCCGCGCATTGCAAGCACGCGTATACGATAGCGAAAACGTAAAAAAAAAAAAAAAAAAAAAAAAATCCTCTTTCTCCGTTTTCCTTCGTCCAATGCACGCGTTACGTAAGAGCACGTAACGTATACGAGCCAACAACAACGAATAACTTATCTCCTGAGCCATCAAACGCCAAAATTTTTATCCGAAACAATGAACCCTCGGCGCGTTTGTGAATAATTATCCGTGAAAAGTTTTAGAAAGCACCTCTCGGCTTTTTGCATTAATTGAGTTTATATATTATACACGCCGTACAAAAACACTCGAGAGTCCTGCCAATGTACAACGAAAATTGCGCAAAGACGTACCCTGTACCATCGTGTTGTACACACACACACGAGGCGAAAGCATAAGTATAAAACCATCCTCCGATACGAGCAAAGATACTCGTGTACCCGCATATATACGTACTCCTCTCACCCTTGCGAGTTTCGGTGGAATATCAAGGTGTACATAAGTGAAATAGCTTGTCGCTATCTGTCAGTCTCTCGTAATGTACCCCGAGCCGAGTTGATTTATTCGCGAGAGCCCGTATACGGTACGCAACATATTATACCCGGCAGAGCTACTCCTTTCATGCACACACGTGTACACGATCGCAGGCTCTTTTCGCCGGACTCGTGTGCGAAAGATCCGAGAGATAAGCAATGAATTATAACGATCTGAATTAGCCATACGCGATTTATGGAATAATTAACCGCGAAAGCGCGCTCGGGCGCGCGATAGTAGCCGTATAATATATACACGTATGCAAATGCGGGAGTAATTACCACTGGTGTTTTCTTATTGGCGTGGGGTGTGTTTTTCTTGGAAACAATTTCAGATGAAGGGAGCACGACGCGCTGCGAGTGCAGCTCATTCGATTTATCAATTTTGGCAGTACAGGCGCACACGGTACCGCGAACAAGCTCCCGTAATAACTTTTACGGCCAACAGACGGGCCGTCCAGGGCAAAGTTGTGCAACAAGTGCTACGAAAAGAGGAAAACAAAGACGTTTGAAGTTTCACTTCGTGTGCTGAAAAAGTTAGTGGACTGGGATGAAATTAGAGACGTGTAGGTGACAGTTGTACAAAAAACTATACTTTTTGCTCGTTTGTGAATCGTTTGAAGTTGCACTTCACATGCTGGAGACGTGGCGATAAGATCCGCGCGTTTATGCCTTGGCGGAGAAACACGCCCGCTCGGCTTCGCGAAAAAAGACAAAAATGAGCGTGTGTATGATATAAGTTGGAAGGGACGGGTTCGGCTCGGAAATCCCGGAGCGTGAAATCTCGTTAGCAGCTCAAGGGATCGTCGGAATTAAAATAGCGTCTCGTCGACCGGGTCGTTGTGTGTACCGTCGTATCGTCTGGTGTACGGTGTATAACGTATGACGAAGTGGCTGACGACGGCAAGCTAAATGCGAGTGTCCGAGGGGTTATCCCCGTCTACTGTTCGGAAAATGAAGAGGTCACCCAGGGGTGAGCTATTTGTTATTCAGTAGAAGGAAAATCATAAAACTGGATACTCGATATTGGAAAGGGAGATTTTTCACTGTAAATGTGACGCAAGGGGGTGGAGGAGAGAGACTGCCCACTTGGTATCTATTTGATGGAGGGGCTCTGCACTCTCCAACTCGTTGAAAAATAGTACAGCTGTTTCAAAAATACCTGTGAGTCATTTGAAGATGCATGAAGACTTTTGATGACTATCAAGTCTCCCAAAGCAATAAATTCGGAACTTTTCATCGAGACATTCATGTGCGCAGTACTCGCAATTTTATATAAAATAGAAACACGTAGGTTCTTGAAAACCATTGCCTCTCGAACATTTGCGAAAAAGAAATAGCGAAACAAGGTCCATCGGTTTCCCAAGACTCCGCGGACCGATTTTTCTCACCCACACATCATCCGCGTCGCGTAGGCAATAAAATACAAATAAATACCACAGAAATTTCGTTTGAAATTCAGTTGGAAGAGTAAAAACACGTCCGCAAACAAACAAACCGCCGGAGCATGTATAAATCCGGTCCGCGAGCGCGTTAAACTTTCTAACCGCACAATCATTACAATTTAGCGCGCAACAGTCCGCGAATAATCGTAAACCGAACATTTCCCCCCTCCCCCCCTCGCCGCGTAACTCTCTTCAGCCCGCGGGAGAGGGAAAGTCGTATTACCTACCGTGTAAGACGATTTTTCCCTGGCGCGTGAAATTACTCCCGTGAAAATAAATTTTAACGGCGGGGCCGAGAAAACTGGTCCTCGTTAAACCGAGGCCTTTGAAAGACGCTCCCAACAAAATGCCGCGTCCAACGATGCGCCCGTAACATCCGCTGTCAAGCGCTCGGCTGCGGGTATGATATCCCGAAAGGAGCGCCCACGGCCTGTTTTAAGCAAATGGGAAGTATCACGAAGCTTTTGGCGTGCGATGAAAAATAACAAGATCCCTCTCTTCGTGGACCTAAGGAGGAAAATTTTCCAAAGGCAAGGCTTTCTTTTTACAGGAGCCATTTGATTCCCGGCACATTCCACACGAAAATCGGGGTAAGACGCGCCGAGTCAAATGGCTCGGAATCTGAAATTGGTTCGGCTTTCTCGGGCTTCCTTTTTTTTTTCTCTCTTACTCTCGGCGTAAACGTAAATTTCGTGACTTATACACGTAATTTCGTGGCTTGGAAATTATAGGAGGGAACAAAAAAGCCTCTCGCGCTGAGATGCGGGAAGATAAAGATGAAGCCAAGTGGAAAATTAAGGAAATTCAAAGTCAAATGGGCCCTGTGCTGGGAATGCAGGGAGAAGCGTGTATGGGGGACAAAAATCACTGATGTCGGAGGAATAATAAATATTAATTAAGAAATGTCTTTTTTTTTCCCTCGTGTACGGACCCACGTCGGACTATACGAGTAGTCTACTTGATTATTTTTATTTTTTTCTTAAACTGTTGAAAACTAAATGTTGAAAGTTAGCTGTTAAAAAATCAGATACAACAAAGACGATACATGTACAACCAGATTTTCCGTACAGCCTCCTGTGCGCACACTCGCAGCAGCGCGTCAATCTCGCGTCGGATGATTAATGGCACCCCAGTCCTGACCCTTCGTTTTTTGATACTATCCTTCCTCTCTCAACACCCTCCGTCTTCCTCCGCATTGTTCCCTTTCCCCCCTCACTCGGTTCATAAATATAAAATCGCATTCATCCACCTTTCGACTCCTTCGCCGAAGATTAATTCAGCGCCGCCGCGTTGTAAATACTCTCGGGACATTCCGAGAAAATCGGCGCGATTATGCGAGAATCCGGCTGTACACGAGGCTGTACTCGTGGCCATTAACATTATTTCTTTTACCGTTTTGCCAGGCCCAGGGGTTTACGGCTCCGACCATCTGATGGCGATATTTGGGATAAATACCGAGTTTACGGTCTTGTAAAAGGGTAATGGCCATATTACGTATACGCCTGGGATTTGTGTAATCGGTCTCTTATCTAATTTGTATCGGTGAGGATGACGTTATCTTCGCCCCCTGACTTTAAGTTATGATTAAACATCGGCACGCTCGATTAATTTTTGTTAGCACATGCTCGCCCGTATGTTTTATCAAAAGAAGTTTAATTAATAGAAGCACACGTTTCGCGTCCCCATAAGCCATTTGTTGGCGCACGGGGCTAATAAACAACAATGTAAATGCGAGATGCATTTTAAAACCGGTTAACGCGCGAGCATTAACAACACGAATTTAGCAGTAAATACGTACCCGATTATTAATAAGCTCGACGCGGTATCTATTTTATTACGTCGAGTTATTTCATCCGCGTGGATGCTTCGAATTTTCCGCGCCCCAACAATACCATACAGCCATACCCCGTACCTTCGATGGAATTTAAAAACAATGTACTAAAAAAAAAACTCGCGAAACTTTATAAACAATTCCAGTGCGTGCTAAAGTCTTTCGCGATTGGTTATAATGAAGCAGCGTAAAACATCATCGTAAAACCCTTCGACGGGTACAACAAAGCGCATCGAGCTCCGGTCCATTAACGAGAGAAAAAAGAAATGACCGGAAATGACAGGTCAAGCGTGGAGGAAACGTTTTATTGCCCCCCCGAAATAATGGCTACGAAAACGGCCCATACAAGCACTTATATATTACAATGGAGATCGAATAGTATAAGTAATACATGCACGAGCCGTGCGTCGGCAAAGCCGAGACGTAAATAATCCAACCTCGGCCTAAAAGTGCAAAAACAAGACAAAAAAAAATGGTAAAAACGGACGGACAGCTGCCGCGAGAAGCCGATGATTCGTTAACATCCAAAGCCCGGGAGATAAGCCGGCTATATACGCAGCGAAAAGGGAGGATGATAAAAGAAAAAGGAGAGAAAGCCCCGTCTACCGCATCAGGGCGGCGGTGTTTTAATGAGGCCCGAGCGCGTAAACGTCCCCCGTAAATCATCTCCCCGCGATGCGTAAGAATATCAGAGAGAGAGAGAGAGAGAGAGAGAGAGTTAGGATCTCCTCCCCCGCCTCCCTTTGTATACATATATGTGTACATACACGTTCTCTTTTCTCCGGACGAGTCCGTACAAACACGAGCGCTAATGGTGTAATGCGGCCGAGATTTACGATATTTGCTCGCGGGGCTCTCGCTCCGTTATCGTTGCTCCCTGTGCGGGACTCGCTCGGGCTAATTGAGCAGTAGTAGGTGGACCTACACCATCGACACCCTTTGCGGGGTTGCTTTTTCGTCGGGGGGTATTTTTTCTCGCGAGCCGCGTCCTCGAGACACCGACGTTTGCGAGCCGCAGTTGTGATAACACTCCGGAGGGGGGTATACATAGGGTATTCCAAAAATAACAGCTCGGTGCCATGTGCGCGTGTTGTACCGGCACCGGACGCGGTTCGCGGAGGTTGTAAATTTTCGAGATGGACAGCGGGGGTGTGGTAGTGGTGGTGTGCAGTTTGTACGCTAATTGCCCTGCAGTTCGATCTTTGATCGTTTTTTTTTTTTTTTTTTTTTTTCATTTGCTGCGATGAGTTTTGGAAGGTGTGCTTGCGTAAGTTCATGCTGTTGCTCGTAAGACTGGGCATGCACGCTTTTCTCCTACAAATTACAAAAGACTTTAAAAGTCTACTATGTAACATTCCAAAGTCATCGTGGACTTTATTTGATGTCTATAAGTCTCCAAAGGTATTTAAAGGACTGAAAAAGCCTCGAAAGGACTTTCAAGTAATTAGGAATCACATAAGGTCATTAAAAGTCCCTAAAAATCAACGAAAGACTTTGAAATGGTATACCCTATAGGTTTCAAACTAATCCGAGGTATTTGATAACTCGGAAGTCTCCAAGAGTGTTTGAAAGACTGCAAGTCTCGAAAAAACTTTCCAGTAATTAGGAGTCACACAAAGCCTATAAGTGCCTCTAAAAGTCACTGAAAGACTTCGAAAGTCTTCTGCAAGATGTGAAAGATTGTATGTCTCGGAAAGATTTCTAGACTTTTTATCGAGACTTTGAAGTGCGCAGCCCTTGCGTTGTTCTGCCAGAAGCTATTTTGATTTAGGTGGAGCTTGTGCAAGTGATCCTTCAGCAGGAGCTGCATACAAAAAGTAATTATTTAAATACTGGAAGATTACTAATTAATATTAAAAAAGTTTTCCTCGTGATCCGCGCAATGGTGTACTTGCTTCCACTGTACATTGCAGAGATGAATCTTTGGGCGCAATCACGAGTTTCCCGTACCAGTACAAAGAGTGCCTGGGCTCCGAAATACTGTTACCGTGAAATATGTACGAGTGTTCCGCGTATAAGCTCGCACAGTAGCTCTTGGCGTCGTTAATTGGGAAGACGGGCGACCTTATGATCAATGTTTTGCGCTCCCTTTTCCTCTACCGTGGGGTCTTGCGGAGATCAAAGAGTACGACCACTTTTTGGTGTAATGCTTGTTAATCAGCTGGTTAAGGTGGCTGAGAGCGTGGTTTTTTTTTTTTTTTTTTTTTTTTTTTTAATTACAGATGGTAAGTAATGAATAAAATATTTCGTATTACTCGATGATTAAAATTAGATTAAAAATATTCTCGATACATTTTTTTTTCTAATGAACATCAAAATAACATCAGAAAAAGATACGAGTAACGTAACAATTGAGATAAGGGAAAGATTAAATAGTGCTTATCTCAAAAATAAATGTGACGATAACACCTTTGAATTTTAATAGTTTTTTCAAGATCAAGATTATAATATGTTATTATCTTGATGACCCCGAGCTATGTTTTATCTACCAAAATCAGAGTTAATTTGTTGACGCATTGACTGAATAAATAGAGAAAAAAAAAAAAAAAAAAAAAAAAAACAATCAATTTACAACAATTTTGCACGGCAATAGTGGATTTCATCAAAGATTTATCGGCAGAGACCAATTTTTTTCCCCAAGGTTTCCATTGATTGCCGATTTTTTTACCGTCCACCAGTTACCCGCACATACACTTCTTAAAAGACACGTTACCACAGGTGCTACTTCTAAAAAACTGTGTTACCCCTCGCCTCCCAACCACCCATCCTGCACAAAAAAATGTTGATATCGTCCAAACACCAGCACCTACCAGTTCCAGTGAACAGGACACCAGTGTACCCATTAAAGTGCGAGGAAAGGATCATCAAGCCGATCGAGAGCGATTATGTTGTAGTCCTCGTGAGCTCAATTCGATGAAAAGAGCAGAAGTAGGCGCGTATTACACGAAAGAGAAATGGTACGGGGGCATCATCATCATCATCATCATCAACAGCAGTAGCAACCCGAGCGGAATGAAAAGAGCTAGGCGCCGGAGGAAGGGAGAGAAATCCGTCACCCGAGATACACCACTGTACCACGTATGTGTATATACAGACAGAGAGGAGTAGGCGCCTGGGACACACACGTGTATGGACACCTCCGAGTTGGGTGTTCTCGTGCCGAGCGATTGATCGGCTTCATTAAGCGAACAATGCCCGAGCGATTTGTGAATCGACTGCTCCTGTCGAACCGAGCTCCCTTCGCATCGTCCGTGTAGGTATGAATAGCAGTCCTGCCAGAAAAGAGGCCGCGATTTGTTCGACTTTATACGAGCCATTAGAATCCCCCTTGGGGAATTAATAGTCCCATGCAAGCTCTGTACCGGTGGTTATAATGATTGTTAAGTGCACGCGCACGCAGAAGCGAAGAGAGAGATATATCGTTTTGATCTCTATTGTCACGGCCTTTTTTTCTTTCGGGATGCTCGTGATTGCGATTGTGTGTAATTTTCAATTGGTTGATTGAAACAAATTTCGCACGAGAGAATTCAATTACTGCACGTGTATCGTTAATGGCAAACAAATTTCACTCGCTCGCGATTTGCCGATACCAACGAAATTAAGATACACAGCAAACGAAAACCAAATCTTTCGGTAGGAAAGTTGTGTTTCCAACGAGATACAAACTCGTAGAGCACTTGAGAGCCTATACCGACGCATATTAACATTTATCTCGAGACAGAAACACGTCCTTTTTTTCACCATATGTCCCGTATCTGCGAATATATTATATTAGTTTGAACGGCGTCGTTTAAAAGATACCACGGTATACAACCCAGGTATATCGAAACAACTAATTAACGTTGTACTTGTATAGGCACCCATACCAAACAGGTACAGCGCCTAACTCGTTCCCGATAAGCTAAAAACTTTAAGCATTCAACTTTGCGGCTACATCAACCGATTTCTATACATATATTATATCATCCGAAATCTTTGAGGAATCAATGATCATCGCGTAATCAGTTACAACCTGCACTTGGGACAGCGTGTCTGCACCAGATGACCAAGCACCGATACCAAAAGTACATCGTCTCTCCTCACCGCAGGTTTACGATGATGTCCATAACGATTCAGAGAAACCAAAATTGCTACCAAAAAAAAAGTGTATCTCTTCCGTTGGGACGGGCAATCGCACCTGTACGCGGAAAACGCGTAACCCGCGCGCAATCTCTCGATTCCTAGGAAGAGCTCGACGGAGATAACTAAAACACCTTCGAGGATCTGGTTTCCCTCCTCCCTCCGCACCAACGCGGACGAACGCGCGGGCGGACCGGCATGAACACAGCGCGCATCCTCCGACTCAACGATTTATCAAGTCCGCGCTTTGTTGCTTTCTTTTTTCTCTCCCCCCCTCCCCGTAAAAAGGTGAATATATAAGCTCGGTATACACGTAGATGTCGGTTAGTAGTTTTCTTTTTTTTTCCCACTGCAGGGGAGATAATATTAATTTCCCGAGCAGACGATTCCGTCGATAGCGATGTTTATTTCGCGCTGCTGCGGGCTGGCATGAATTACCGGTTATTGCCCCATGGGTCTGCGCGCGGTAAGTATTACGCCGGCGCGTCTATAGGTACACTGGAAATCGTCTCGTACATGGCTGTGGGTGAAAATTGCATGAGCTACACGTAGGCCCCTAAACGGACGTGGCGTCGTTTCGCCTTTTTTTTTCATTCCATGCCTCTGGTGGGTGGTTTGTTTTGCATACAGGATTATTTCTTTGAGAGCTAGGTTCGTATATTTAAGACATTTACAAAATATATGGTTTTATTACTTCTTGTGGAGAAAAAAAAGTATAGAGTGATGCATTTCCCGGACTATTGCGTAAAACAATGTCGAAATCAACGATGAGACTTTACGGGGCGCATTTGCGCCGAGATGAACCTCGCGATGCAACCCTCGCCAAATTCCAACTTTTGGGCCACCAAAGTCTTTTTTTTTTTTTTTCACGAGAAAACTTGGAAGTCGGGTATACGTACTATAAGTGCCGGTGCGATGGAAATCACGGGGGGCAAGTACATGGCCCGGCGGCAAGGCAAGAAAAGAGCCAAACGTCGTAGGAAACACGTGCGCGCGAGACCACCGGCAAGGGAGGGAAAATTAGTAAAGGGGCTATACACGGCTATGGTGCAGCAGCGGTTACGACTCTCCCGCACACCAGTGGGGTAAGTGTATAGAGCGGAGGGGAGGCGCCCATCTTTGAGTGCGGATTCGTCCCGAGGGCGCACTCGGAGAGCCGCGTCGGGAAAATCCGAGGAAATTTCCCTTCCGTTTGCCTCCTCCTTTTACCACGTGCATACATATACGTATATACACCACCTAGTCGGCACTTTGTTTTTCCCCCTTTCCTTTTCTACTTCGCGCTCGGGCTCTTATTTCCAGAGAGATGCAGATGATCGGCCGCAAGGGAGTATTAAAAGGTTACACCCAAGGGCTCCTTTTCGGTGAAAGTTTTCGCCTCGTCGCCAAGAGTGTCCTTTTTTTTCGCCTACGGATGATTTCTGTCCGTAAGAAGGGGCTGGATGAGGAGGGGTACGACGAGCCGCTGCGAGCATCTTTATTTCTATAAAATGAAAAACTCGGGGATGATATCCTGGAGAATGAGAGAAAATTGAGCCAAAAAGGGGCGCAAGTGCAATAAAACACGCAATGGATGATAATAGGGAGCGAATGGAGCATATAGTTGAAGGAAAAAGAAGAGAATAGACGGATGAGCAAAGAGTGCTCTGTCGGAGCAGTATATATATATGTAGAGGAAGGGCGAGGGGTGAGCCAGCTGCAGAGGTGAAATCAAGAGAGCCAAGATGAAGCCGAGATTCCGATCGACTGGGTGCGATTGGGAATACATACGTGACTGGCCTTTTTTTTTCCATCTCTGCTTGTAGCTTTTACGTGCTCGCCCACACGCGCGTGTTAACTCTCATTCGTTTCTCAAGCTCCCTGTGTGTCTTTTGGCCAAAGGTCGGAAAGTAGCCCACAAAATCACGTGGCGTGAATTCGGCAAATTGAGCTCTCGATAGTGCAGCTTCCCGGCCCACCAGAACTTTCGCACGCGAGCATTTTTTCTTTCTCCTTTCTTCCGGCAGTGTGTCTTTTCACGCTTCGCTGCTGTTCGTCTTTCGTTTCTATCTCGTTTCTCCCCATTTCCTTTGGCAAAGGTTTTATTGCGTCGGAAAGGAAAAAAGACCAAGGGGATACCTGACCGGGATATTTTCCGCGGTACGAGCCAACCGAGG
Source organism: Copidosoma floridanum (assembly GCF_000648655.2). Next base: position 233,756 of record NW_019379491.1, on the reverse strand, counting down.
GCACAATGTGATTTAGTTTTGGGGGAAAATCCTCCTTCCGACTCTATATCGGAGAAAATGAACCGAGGCGCATCTTGTCGATTTTGTGGGTTATTCGAGTTCCATTGTGCGCTTTTCTCTGGTTTTATTTTGGGCTGACTAGTTGCATTGTAGCGTAATCATGTGTTACATGGGGAATCATTCGCGTAAACGTAACTGCGTCTTTTACTTTCTAGCGAGTCATTGGGACTTATCATCCACTACGTATTACTTTTAAAAATTTTAATAAAAATAATTTCATTTTTTTCTAAAAAAAAGAGACTCGGAATATACACATCGCCAGCTCCACGGTTTTGACCATCACGTCAAATTTTAAATCGAATCTGTACACTTTCTCGATCCCACCATCGGCTTAATGAACGGGAGAAAAAAAAGAGGAACTATGTGCCTCTCATCCCAAAGAACGGCCCATCGGACGGTTTTAAAAGAAAAAAAAAAAAGGGCACAACTTACGTCATATACGCCGACGCACGCGCTCTTCCTCCTAAACTCCGTTCATCAAGCACCGGCCGCTCTCGTACGTATACTTACAAGGATAATCGATCATCCATCGGCTAAGCTATCCTCGCGCGGCCCGTACAACCCCGACAGCCTAATTTCGGCCAATCGAGTCACCGCTTCGTCTTCGTTAGCATCAAATAAATCACTCAAGCTCGCGCCTCTTACTTTCTTTCCACATGTGGCTGCAATCCACGTCGCGGGTACACGAGCCGTGAGTCGTGAGCCAATATTACATGGCGCATCGCGCGAGCACGTAATATATACATATACGGTTGTCGTTACGAATTATCCGCTCGCGCTATGCGTCTCCGCGTGTGTTGGCTTTTGTAAATATATATAATATATACGGATGTACGCGGCTCTTTTTTAACGGGACAAAGCCCATTGTTTGGCACACGAGGGAGAGGGGGGATCTATGCTTTTTTTCTTTTTTCTTTTTAGGGGCGTTTTCAAAAGAGAGGCCTCCAAGAGCTGGTCGAGGGGGATCATTAATTAGCATAACGCGCGAAACGGGAGGTGTGGAATTCGAATCATTCTCGCGCACTTGAGGCTGAGCATCGAGATTAATGTGGATCAATTTTGGTTGCTCCCACGTGAAACCTCAAAGGGAAGCCTGTGAGTTTTTTTTTTTTTTTTCATCCCTGAGGCAATGAAACACGAGTTTCGGCTTGTATGGTCCGCGTACAATCAACGCGAGGATTGTCAAAACAAAAAACACCGGAGCAAATTATTCCCGAACGATCATCCATCACTTTCACGGGTCCAGGCACCTGCGTGTGATTGAATTCCAGGCCTTTGCTCATTGGAATGGAGTCGTTAACATAACTCGAACGAAAAAAGGAAGAAAAAGAAGAAGAAACATACACACGAGTCCCTAATTACCACCGAATGTGTGCACCTCGATGTATACTTTTTATGCACGTAACAGCACCGAAATAAGACCCCTTGGTATCCATACACGTGTGCGGACACGTAAAGTTTTAAGACCAGCCGAAAGCCAAACAAGCGTCTCTATACCACAGTCCAGGCGTGCACGCGCATCCGCGATTCGTAAACTGCAGATGCAAATTTTTGCCCCGTGAAATGGCGCTCGCTCGCGAGCCTTTTATTTCACTCGCCTCGCCTAATAAACGACGTGTTAATTGTCGGGTCTTTATTGCCCGACACGTGTTTTCCGTGCTCCCCTTCCGTGGGAAAAAAAAAAAAAGAGCTACGCGGATGTTTCGGGGCCTCGTGATCCGCTTTCTCTCGTATGGTCGAGTGGATATGCAGGACGAGGATCCCAAAAAATCGATTGCCTACTCAAGCGGGTACTTGGTTTTCATTATTTTGTGGGGATTTCACAGATCACGCCGTCGGAGGGACTGATTGTCACTTCCGCTCCACAAACTAATTAAAAAACGATGATATTTGAAAATATTAACGGTAAGCCTCACCCCCTCGGTCCGCAATCATCAGCCCACCTTGTATATTTATCGAAAATCAATGAGATCGTATAGGCATTCGAGCAATCTCACGTGTCCGTATCGACATTTTTCCACAGCTCGCCATGCGTAGAGCACGAAAAGATTGATACAAATGTGCGGTCGTGTGTATATACCGTACACGCGTATGTATATGTATACCCGATGACAGGGAACTATCTATCGACACTTGCATGTATACACAATTAGAGAGGTTTATTAGCTCATTACTCGTACAGCGAGGCGCTTATGACGCGAGGGGTCACATGTGCGGTTGACGCGCGCGTCCCGGCCAGCGGCTGCAGAGACAAATCTCCTGTCCGGCCCCGACCTCCTGTGCTTTCTGTTATTTCCAAAGATAAATGCCGCAACTGTAGCTGCCGGCCCAGGATTTACGACCCCATCGGCCGGACCTTTGGGACTTATACCCCTGTTTTTGGATGTCACATGTGTATGTGTAGAGTACAAGGGTGCAGATTTTTTCGGTCCGTACGGCCGTCCCTTGGCGATGGACTGACCCCATGGAGCAGCCGAGGCGGCTTATCCGACGTTTTTTCCGCGATCCAATAAACCATCGTTCCTTTTTTACAAGTACCTCAATCGTGGCTGGCAAAAAGTGGGCTCACCCGTCGTTTGGAGGAGCCATGTTACAAGATCTTGCGCCCGTTAAACGATCATCAAAGCGGGGGGACAATAAAAAAAAAAAACTCGACGACGCCTCGCGCCCGATAAATCGTCATCGCGCATAATAAAGTCACAAGTCTATACAAGTATTATATATACGTACGGTCCGAGTCTCGAGTTTCGATTGCCGGCGCTTTTTTTTTTTTTTTTTTTTCTTTGTGCCGCTCCGTCGTCGCATTGTCAAGCCAGAGGCCATTAAATTATTACGGGACGCGGTGACAGACTCACAGAACGAGAAAGTCAGCTATACCTTGTTTAAGGACATCGAGGTATGTATATCGAGCGTCATCGAAAAAAAAGGAAAAAAAACAGAAAATACCACAATTTCGATCTGATCGCTATTATATGTGTGCACACGCAGAGCCAACCGGGTGTACGCACTCGCGTGTAAAATCTATGGGTATATATATACCTCCATCACTCTCGAGGTATTATCTATCCATCTGTACATATCCCTCTCTCTTTCTTTCTTTCTACACATCCATGCAGCTCAAGAGTCATTGTTCGCTTGATTTTCTATCGTCCGGCTTGATCTCACAATTCGATTGCGATACGGCCATTCTCTTTTCCCTCTCTTATCTCCGCTCGTCTTCCCGAGGCCGTGTTCTCCATCGATCGCCCTTTTCGAGATCTCTCTCTCTCTCTCTCTCTCTCTCTCTCGGATTCTTGAATACCTAATGAAGGACTTTTGTTGGTGCTCCTCGCACGAGAACTGGAAAAGTTCCGAGGGAAGACTATTTTTTTCCCTCTCTCTCTTTGTCCGTGTTTGGAGTGCGATGTATTTATGTTAAGGCGGTCCGATGATGAACAAGTGAAACCTGTCGACTTCATACGGGTACGCTACGTCGGCGATTTCGATATTTCCCGGGCAAGAGCAACATTGATCCACCTATTTGCTTTCCAGCCAACTCCCGTGGTAATAGGCATAATACTTACGGAGCCCCGGAGCCAGAGAGTCTCAAAAAGCAGAAGGCAGCCGGCTGGCCGATAAATCAAGCGCGCGAATCGCGACCGATCAAGTTCACCCCCCTTTCGTCCCTAAATAATCCGATGCTCGTCCGCTATTTCCGTTGCCGGCCCCGCCCCGATCGTTTACGCGGCTAATGCATGTGCGCGCGTTCCCGCGAAACGCCGACGAAAATAGACGCGCGTGCGAGAGGAAGTGCCCGGGCGACTTGCCGCGAAAGATCGCTTCCTCCTGTCACCGCCTGATCCACCGATTTTTTTTTCTGGTCTGGCTAATGGCTCAAGAGTACAAGCAAATGGGTGTTGTCATACGCGAGAGATTATAGGTATTTTTGGAGGGTGCACGAAGGGGTTGTTTTTTCACCTGAATCGCAGTCGGATCGGTATACGTAACGGTCGGAAAGTTAATAAGCGCATCGCGTGAACGACCACATTGATCGTGATTCGTATTTTCAGCCGAAAAATGGAAGCTGCAATATTCGCCCCTGCCGATTTAATTTCGGCTAATGGAAGAGCCGCGAAATAATTTTACTCCCATTCGGTTGTGGGTTTTCAAATTTATGCGCAAACAAACGCGATGTGCTGACGCTCGCGCGTTTATGTACTCCGCGATGGACGCGCGAGGAAATGAAAATTGAAAAAGCAGCGAGACTGGGTGATCGTTTGGGATATTAATAAAAAAAAAGGCATCCAATCAAGGATCCGATGGATGAAATAACCCATCAGTTGGTGGAAAATCGGTGCTCGACGTGATGACAAGTACATCAAATGTGTAAAGCACACCTGCGTCATTTCTTAACAATAATATTCAAAAACTCACCACCCGTGGTTTATGATGTGTGTTTTGTACATCGTTAGTGCTCGCAATTACCTGAAATAAAGTAAAAAAAAAAAAAAAAGACACGAATTAATTATAAAATATTAATCGATGCATGTCGTAATAAATCTAATCGTTACTGCCTACCCAACGTATCGAGAGTCGTTTATTTGATTATAGGGAGGAAAGGTATTTTATATACTAATACCATGGCTTAATCAGCGCGAGGAGGCAATCCCGTAAATGAAGATGTACCGTGTTGGAACGGGAAGGGACTTTAATGAATCTGTATATTTCATCGGGAAATATAAATATCGGTGCGTGGAGGAAAATTCCATGTGTCTAGTAAAAAAAAGGACACAGAGGCAGGATGAATTTATTTTTCATTTACCCATGGAAAGATGAAAAAGAAAAAGACTATGTGAAAAATGGTAAAATGAGGGGTGAGGTAGAAAAGTACTCGTCAAAGATTTATCGCATGCAAAAGAGAGTCGGAGCGCGAGTTGGAGTGATGGGTTCCGATCAAGCGTGCAAAGCAAACCTTATAGGTATATCAACGAGTCAATTTTTTTTTTTTTTTTTTCATATACGCTCGTGGCCCTCGCCCACTTTTACATATCGTTCAAATATATATGTGTATGTACCGACATCTGCGAATGGATGAATACTGGTGGTGTATTCGTACTCAGTCAATTTTTAAATTGAACAGAGGATATGAAAAAAATCATTGAGTAAGCAAATATTGACGTATTATTTTCATCCCAGGGTATTGTAATAAATATGTTAATTAAAACAGATTTTATCCATCAACATAATGTCAACAATTTTTTTTTTTAATCACAGAAAATAAAATACTCGAGGTTTCAGTAATTTTTACACAAGTATAATTTACACACGGTATCCCGGTACTTTTATCGATATTTCAATTTATATATATTTTTGGACATTTAAAAAATCGTATTTCACAAATACTTCAATTGTTTTGTTGTTTGAATATAAATTGTTAACGAAATTCAAAAAATGCATGAAATTACGATTGAGAATTTTTTCCATTTCATAAATGTCAATTGAATAGCCCTACTCTGAATTGTAACAGCTTTACATATTAAAATAAACTCTCAAAATTTTGGTAAAACTTATAAAAGCTCGATCCAAAATTTGCTGTGATCCGAAGATTTCTTTCCATTTGCGATTACTCACTTCTCACGGAGTCCCCAGAAAAAAAAGTCCTATCTCGCAAAAGGGTCCCAAAGGGAAGCAACAGTCTCATCTCCATTAAGCAAACCACGACCCTGAGCGACGAAAGAAAGGAAAACTCAGCAAAAGCAAAAAGGTCACCAATCGCTCGCTCGTTCCGCTTCATTTATTCAAGAAAAGACACGCGTCCCTGGCAAAAGAGAGAAAGAAAAATCAAGGGATTCTGGCAAAAAAAAGGGTGGGAGGGAGGCCGCATATTATATTGGCTTTTAGCCGCTCGCGAAAAGTCATTTGGAAATTACGCCTAGCGCCCATTAACCCACGGCCGACTCGCTGAATTTTTTACGAGCTGGCGTCAGCACCTTCCACCGCCGATTCCATTTTTTTCGTCCTTTTCAGACGGACCAAGGATTTTTGCGGTGGGTCCCCTCCTCTGGGAGTAAAAAGGCACTGATTGTAAAGGTAAAATAATTTTCCCTCTCTATATCTGGCGTTTTTAATGAAACCCACATACGTATCGTTTGTTGAAAATGAAAAACTCCATCTGGATCGAAATCTGGCCTTATTGTCCGCGGCGCCTGATAAATGGCCCCCGTTAAGTAAGCCCCTCACACCCCACGTTGGAGTAATGGTCGCAGCCTTTCCGTACACGGAGTACGTAATGCGCACAGATGTATAATTACATCCTCCGCGTCTAATTGTAAATCACCAAGATTTTTACGATTTCCAAATGTAAGTTATTTCCCGGGGATAGTTAGAAGTGGCTCATCGATAAGATCGCGGAAGCGAGGGTTTTGCCGTGACGCGTGTGCCTTTATCTTGAGGTTTGATATACCAAAGGCATCGTTCGTTCGATCAAAACGTGGATGGTGAAGAAAAACCACCGGAGCTAGCACACAATGATACCCGTGAAATATTCGAACGACCCCGCGATTCAAAAGACGCGCAATTGTCCCGATCCGAAAAGGATAAGCGATTGTCCTCGTTTCCGGGGTCCGATAAATTCGACCACGCGCACTTTCCCCCGCGTTAAATGAAAAAAAAAAAAAAAAAAACACAACATCCGAGATTCGGCGCCCTTTCGGGTGTATTATATTAATTTCCGAGTCGTTCAATGGCTCGTGAAATAAAAGGGAACGGTATAAATCCCCGGGGGCATTCAGTCGTCCACGCGCGCGCACAGCACCGGAACAGATTATATATATCCGCGACGCGCGTGAAAGGCCGGCGAGCGTGACTTCAACTTTGACTCCAAGATTCGGCTTATCTGCACGTGAATGCATAATATCGCGGATGGGAAGAGAAAACGGTGGCGATGGGCCGCGTAACTCGCGCGGGGGAGTCGAAGGGGCGACGGAGGTATTAGCTCGAGGAAGCCGCAGGCACGTACTCTTTTGCGCTTTTGATGGAGAGAAAGAAAGGATACGGTGATTCGGAAGCAGGTAGAGCTTGCTTCCTTTTTTTTTTTTTTTTTTCTCAATATCAGGCACGTGAATGTTCGAGCTGATTTTTTTTTTTTTTTTTTTTTTTTTTTTTTTTTTTTTTTTTTTTTTTT
>NW_019379491.1:203478-225201 GCF_000648655.2 Copidosoma floridanum | reverse complement strand
AAAAAAAAAAAAAAAAAAAAAAAAAAAAAAAAAAAAAAAAAAAAAAAAAAAAAAGTAGATACGGAACCAACTTGAGCAAACGTTGCACACGCCACATATATTATACACGCAATATATCGAAAAACAACAACAACAACCCCGTGCTCTTCCTTCATCCCCTAACCGCCTCATTCGCTTTCTCTCCCCTAAACTGCAGAAGAAGAGCCGCCGCGCTCATTGTACCGCGTCCTGCAGAAATAACAAGCTTAATCTCTCTCTCCTTTCTTCCCTACGCAAGTACACATACGCACACACACACCAGGCCCTTCTTCTCTCCCGCGCGTGTCCATACATAAGTATATATATACCCATGTGTATGTATATATATATATATATATTCGCAAACGCGCTCGCCCGGAAAATTGCGGCTTATTGCGCGCCCCGATGTACATCCCTTTATTGCACGTACATACATATATATACATATAGGCTATCCGGTGGTGGTGGATGAAAAACGGGCACTTGGATACACATTTTCGAAACGCCAATATCTTTGCTGCGCTGGCCCGTGTGTGTACATGTAGCTATTGTGCGTGCCTAATTCCCCCGTTAGGGGTGCCTTCGGTTGTTGTATACATATCCACGGGATTTAGGGAGTTTTCTATGTACGCTCCTGTCGCGTGTGGAGGCATGTAATTGGAACGAGTCGGTGGGGAAGGAGAGGAGACTCGCGCGGTGAGATTTAATTACTCCCTGAGACACGAGATCTCTACAAGGACGCATTTTCCGTGGCAACAGCCAGTACTTATACGCCCAACTTGTCAGGGCAATGTGACGCCACTGCCCTGCCGAGTCGTTCTTTTGTTTCGTCGATTATTTTAACGCCGTGTATTTTCATTCGTGAATTTACATTACACCCAACGCAAGAAGATTATTACGTGTATTTCGAGCGATGATTTTAGTTTAATGGACGGTGGTTTTTGTTTTTCTCGGAAAGGGATGAAATTCAGATGATCAGTTCAAAATCGAGATGAGTGGCTGTACCGTACAAATAAGCCGGAGATGCTGAAATAGCAACAACAATGAGAATAATAGCTACCACTGGCACATGGTGCGCATCGGAGCGTCCCCGTGTACACCCGTTTTAAAAGAGCAGCTGGTAACAACAGCAGTTGACATTCAAGGGTAGAAGAGAGAGAGAGAGAGAGAGCTCCAAAGGATGTGCAAGCGTGTGTGCATTAAAGATTTGCTGCTGCTGCTGGCAGAGGCGCATTAGGTCGTTTATGCGAATTGAAAGGGATGAGAAAGGGGGGCTGCTTCGGAAAATCACATTCGCCCGAGGGTAGAATGATCGGCCAATCGAGCGAGTAGGGCACCTTTTTTCATTCATTTTTATTTTTTTGCTTGCAATTGTACAGTCGATTAAAATGGACAAACATATATGTATACATACAGTAGTTGTTTGTACAATTTATATGATAATTTCCGGCGAAGCTTCATTGCGTAATCTTTGTCTCTCGGAGATAATGCACGTGCTGTAAATACATTACACACAAATGATTACGTCAGATATATAAGCCAGTTTTGCGTGAAATGTCGTAGGGGAACATCGAACGAGACGATCTGATCGGTTTTTCCAACAAGTCACTTCGAAAATAATAAAAAAAATAATAAATCACAAAGGAGAACGAGTAAAACGAAGAAAAATAAAAAAGTACCACCCCCCTCGATGATGGGGAAAAACAAACAAAAGAAAAAGGTAACTAAAACCAAAGGAGCAGCGTTGGACTCATCAACTATTGACCGCGAGCGCAAAACACGACCACTTGAAATATTGATCGAAGAAGAACCGAGGAATACATTATGCACGCACGCATTTACCATTCGACACACGCGCGAGCTGTGCAAAAGTACCTATATATATTATACACGCAACGCAAAAGACTTTGGTTGAGCGGAGCCGGAACGAATGGCTAATCGAGTTTTTCGTCGTGCCCGAAATTCGCCCGCGGGCCCGGATAAAAGCCGCGGCGGTGGAAAATCTGTTTTCCTTTAATCACTCGGTCCTCCCCTCCTCCCTCCCCCGTTTTATCATCCGTTTTCCCCGGTAACCGCACGGCGAGTGGATTAAAACCGGCAGGTATATGTATACACGGAGCAAAAGGAAAAAGGCAAAACACTCGAACGCACTCCGATGTGTATATATATACAATATATATGTATATTCTATTAAGCTGTAATCCAAAGAGCCTCTTCCTCCCGCGGAGGGCATTAGACGCGTTAGCGCCTCGAGCCTCGAAATTGCTTCCTCCGCGCGTATCCTTATTCGAACGGCCGAGGGAGAGATAAGCCGCTAAGCGGTATTAGCGCGTACACCTACGGGATATGGCTACCGAGGGATGTACCTCCCTATATATATAAATATATCTGCGTTGTGTCCTCAAGTGCCTTTTGCTTCGCACTTGCACCTCGTACCGATGTACCGCCCATACATATATATAGCCTCCGATTCTAATTCTATATTTCGATCCTAGCGAGGGTTTGCGTGTATACGCGTGTGTCACCACGAGACGTAGGTATACGTGGATAAATTGTACGTGATGGAAAACACACTGCAGGGCTGCCGCAAAACAATGAAAACGAGAATTCAGGGGGATCAAGTGGGACACGCCGAAAAGTGACTCTGTAAAAGGGGGGTATAGTGCTTAGGTTTGCTTCTCATGAAAGATTGAAATAGCACTACTGGAGCTCTACAAGCAGGGCTAATCATCCAGCTGTTTTCCGGCTTACCCCGGGGGTTGGAGGTCGTTTTGCAACGCAAAGTTGGAATTACTAGTTCGGTCGGGCCGTGATGAGTTCGAGTTATTTTACCACGAATGCATGACATGCGTGGGTGTTTTTCATTTTCTCGTCGGCCCATCGTAAAGTTGCCGTGTCCTTCCGTCATCGATTTCTGTATAAAAACCGAGAGGGTATGGTGCACCGAGTCGCAGAGGTGAAAATTTGCACAGAAAATATCCTCCCTCTTCTCCCCAGTGTCTTACAAAAGCGTACGGAGCTCTGTGGATGCCTCTACAAATAGGGAGGACCAGGACTATATGTAGAGTCCATACGTCCATGCGTAAAGAAGAAAAAAAAAAAAGAAGCAAAAGGATACGTGTGTAGCGTCTGCTCGAAGAAAAAGGACAGAGGGTGGGGTGGTAAAGCCGAAAAATTCCTGCCACACGCGAGTGAGCCGGAAGTGATCGAGCTTTCGCAAAAGTGACGGGGATAAAGTTTTGTGTTGCGCGCGTGTATGTATGTAGGGAGGGAGGGAGGAATAGACAGCGGAAAGCCCGTCAGATGGATGCTGGATAAGCCCGGGCTCGATTGAATTTTCCCGCGGTCTTTCATCTTCCTTCCTTCCTTCTTTGTATATATATATATACTCTTCGTCCATCGGACAAACCCTCCCGCGTATCTTCTCCTCTCGAGGCTTTGCCATCCGCCTATACGATGTGTTTAACGCTGGTTTCGTCCTTTTATTTCTACTCGAAATCTCGTCAATCTGTGTTTTTTTTTTTTTTTTTTTTTTAACACAAGGAAACAAAAAAAGGTTTCCGTTCAATTGCCGATCCCTCGATTCGCACACACGCGAAAAATGTTCCAATCCGTCGCGTGAAAACCTAAGGAATCGAGAGATGATACGCAACAACTGCAGCTCACAATGCGATTAGATTCCGGTGAATTTCGCTTTCGGAGCTGCGGGACAAAGGGCGAAAGAACACACACGGACGAAAACGACCGTAAAGGATTAGCCGTGTTGTGTGCGGAAGGACACGGGGCAATATATGTTGCGAGCTCCAATACCACGTGCGTGTGTGTACATGTGTATACGCGTGGACCGACGCATACAGAGAGAAAGAGAGAGAGGGAGCAACAATAAGAATCATCGAGTGTGCCTTTGGCGCTAATCTAGCCTGGCCCGCGGGCGCGTGCGTCTGACACGGGCTCCGTGTCTCAAGTCCGAGCGCCGCAAAGGACACCCCTCGAGTCGTGCAACGGCGAGAGAGAGAGAGAGAGAGACACGGAGGAGAACTAATATAATGGAGACAATGGCGGGGGGGTTGGGGTAAAAAACGATTTCGAGGAATCAAAATAAATAAAGGAAGGTTTGATCCGCCGAAGCCGGGAGGGATTCGATGTATTGACGCAAGGAGAGGAGGAAGAGGTACACCTTGATGGAGGATTTTTTTTTTTTTTTTACCCCCGTAGGTCTTCAGTCATTGTTTCCCGATGTTGCGGTCTATTGGGAGGAAATTTATGGAACAGGGAGTCTTGAGAGCTCCGCTCCGTTGCGCGTTATTTTCTGGCGTTTTCGACATTGCTGCTGCCGAGTCGTTTTGACGGGTGTTACGTACTTTTTTAAATCGGGTTTTGTGATACGAAATTAATAGAATTTCACCTCATTTTGATCATTTATAGCTACGATAATTATTGAAACAAAAAAAATTATACAAAGTGCATAGAAAAACGTTTTGTTGCTTACATGATTAACGTTATCAGCGATAAGTTTTGATGATTAAAGTACGTCTGTACATGGACCTCGTGATGAAGATCAAGACTTGAAAGTATCACGTCTGCGTCTCTACTATACGACCCACTTGAACTGTACAATCTGCAGTGGACACTACATCCATTACATCATACATTGTTGTTTCGAACAAACGAAAAATGATCAGTACAAATTATGTAGCTGAAAATCAGTCAACAGTCACCGTTTTGATCGAGAGACTGCGCACTTGGAGGTCTTCATAAAATATACCTGAAACCTTTTTGATACTTGTCCAGTCTTTACAAGGCATTGAGATGTACTTAAAATTCGTCAAAAGGCTTAGATCTGTCTTTAATAACTTGAAAGTCCTTTCGAGTCTTTTAAGAGCTTTGAGAAAATTAAACGCCTTGGATTTATTTTGAAATCTTGCAGTTGACATTCGTAATTTTACGACGTACGTAAAGACTCCACGTAACTTTAAATGCCTGCAAAGTTTTTTTCGAGACTTTGGCATTCTTTTTAAACCCTCGAAAAGTGCGCAGCCCCAAAATTTTCAATGGGTAATATTGACTGAAAAAAATTAGTAGACTTTGACATTTCTTTGATTTTGCAAGACAAGTCGCACCCACCGATCAAATTATAGTCCTGATTCGCCGTCTCTAGTAAAAGATTTCACTGTACATAGGGTGAAGTTGAGATGATGTATAAAAAGAGCGAAAGCAAATTCGAGGATTTCGCGACGCGTGTGCTTGCAAGCAACGTGTGCAGCTACATGGGTGAGAAGGGGGTGGCCGTATGGTTTGAATCTTTGCTACATATATATAACTGCGTACGTATGTATGTACATACACAAGTACAGCTTTCCAGACCGAGACAAACGTACGAGCGCCTCCGGCCGACATCATCCCACTGACGTCTGCTTCAGCTTTGTCTCTATATATCCCTCACTCGCTCATTTTTGCTCCTCCAAACCCCAAGCTCTTTCTCCGGCAATCTCCTATACTATAGGTATATATATATCTGCACACCCACCGACTCCAGCGCCGCGGGCTCACTTTCCGAGTGTACGCTGGTAGCGAACTCTCTCTAGCTCGCCGCGCGCATACACGTACACACACGCTTTCAAAAAGCATATCGGACGCAGCTCCTGCGCCGTTAATTGAGGTTTAGCTCTTCCGTTACATTTTCTTGCTCGTTTATTTGTGGCTCGCGGCGATTCTTTTTTTTTCACCGCCCCCTCTCCCCCAACCCTCCCGCCTTACCGATGGCTCGTGCGATCCTCGAGCTTTTCTGTGCGCGCGTACGGCTCGTTCGCAGTTTATTTTTTCTCGCTCCCTATATCCGCGCGGACGAGTTCATTAATTTACCCGCGTAGGTGGTTTTGTTGCACCGGAGCCGCTTCCGAGGCCTGCGTCTCTGCTCCTTTTTTGCTGCGGCTGTGCGCGTCGTGTTTTTAATTGTTTGCTCTGACCGCGGGCCGCTTCGTTCGGTTGGAGAGAGAGCTTGCAGCTCGGGTTATTCGCTGATACGCGGTGGTTGGGATTGGATTTATGTTTTTTTTTTTTTTTTTTTTTTTTTTTTTTTTTTTTTTTTTTTTTTTTTTGTTTTTTAACATCAAAACGAAAGACCATTAATTTCTTTGAACTTCGGCAATGAAGATATCAATTGTTTGATTTACTAATGATTTTACGGTAATTGGGTCTCGTTATTGACTCGAGGATGAGTTTTGCTGTCATTTACCGTCAGTCCCAATCCAAAATTTTTTTCCATTCTTACCTCGATTCATACAAATGTTGTACGGTATTGAAAATTCTTCGTTAATTTGCATCACCAATCGATTCCTTTTTGGATGAAAAAAATAAAATAAAAAAAATTGATACACTTTTTCTCTCTTGTCAATGGTCTTCCTTCATTTATTTCATCGACAAAACTCACGACGAAAATGCAATGCGTATACGTCGACGATACACTCTTTAATCCGCGAAACATTATTGCGAAAGCGTTGGATATGAAATTATGACTTTTAAAATGTACAAAACGTCATAATAAAAAAGCCAAGTAAAAAATTTCCTTTGAACGTTGCAATAAATGAATTTTATCTCCTCCAAGACAGGTGCCGCGTAAAATAATGTTTAATCAGTGACATTTACACGTCAGTATTAGGTAACGATCCAATTCACGTGTCATCGAAACAACATTGAACAATGACCTTTTTAGTATAAACTTTTGTATAAATACCCCCGAAAATTATACGATCTACCTTCAGTCTTATGGATCAGTTTTTCGTTCATCATCAGATCCAGTCATGATTGCCAAAATAGTAATCTCGTCCCTACTAGCCACAGCGGTACTAGTGAGTACATAATATTATGTCATCAATTTTGATAACCACTGATATTATCGTAATTTCAACGAGTAACGCGATATTTTTTATTTGCAGTGCGCTCCGATTATCGACAAAGTGACAAGTTCCAAACTGAACCCCGTAAGTCTCGACATTTGTAACGATGAAACAACACTTCCGACCTTCGCGATGTCCATTGAAAAATGGTAAATTAATGTTGAACCGATAAACTTTCAGGCCAATGTTCAGTCGAACGACATCGTGGGTGTGGTGGACGAGACCGAAGTCATGGCGAACGCGAGAGACGGAGCCCAGCTCAATGTGGATGGGCAGAAAGAGTCCCAAGTATCCGCCAACGTGGACAGTAATTCCCACACCAACATCGTCGCGGTCAAAGGAACGGTGGTGGATACAAACTCGAAGGAAGAGTCCGAGCTCCAAGTGGTGAGCAGCGATGAGTCCTTGGTGGCGGCAAACGTCGCGTCCAAGTCCAACGCCAAAATCGACGCGAGCAAAAAGTCGAGCGCTGTCGTGAACGCCAAAGATGGAGCCGACGTTGACGTGGTGGCCAACAACGACTCCAACGTGTCGACCAACGTCGAAAAATCAAAGATCAAGATAGAAGCCAACAAGCACTCGAACGTCGATGCTAACGTGAAAAACAGCGCCGTTGTCGAGGTGTCGAGTAGAACGGAGTCTGTGAGCACCGACTCCAGCCCCAAAGTAGGTGACAACTTAGCTATTGACGACGATGATGCAAAAAAAAGTACGGACGAGGAAACTAACATCGACGTGAATGCAAACGATGGCAGCAAAGTTACCATCGACGTTCAAACCGGAGCCAACGTCTCCATACAGGCCAGCAAAGCTTCCAACGTCAACATCAACGCCGGCAGGAGATCGTACGTTGGCGTGAACGCACGCGGCAAAGCGAGCATCACCATCAGAGCGTATTGATGTTAACTAGCCCTAATTGTACGTTATTTATTTAAATTTGTTACGCGCATGTCCTCAACGTGGCTGACATTGGATATGTTTTTTCGTCCAACAAAGTGCTATTGTTCGTCACAATCACACTTTTCCATACTCCCCGTTTTTCACTGCACACACGTGATACTAATGTAATAATCGTTTGTTATAATAAATATATAAACTGTTGAAAATGATCGCAACCAACGTGTCATTGAACATGAAATTGTAAACCAGCAACAGATTCCCGTTCCAAGTCAATATGACACGATCATCCAGCAACGCCGATTCGTCGAGCCACCGACGTTAATTTTCCTCCATCGCTGGAACGTCTCGTCTGTAGACGCTCCGGTTCGCCTCGGCTCTGGGAATCTCCGTTGCCAGCCGGGGCGCGGAGAAATCGGAAGCCCGTTCCGGAAGAAATCGAGCAAAAGAGAGAGCCGAACAGACAGAGGCGGACGGACGTCGGGGGCGCACCTCTTCTTGCAGCGACGACTTTTTTTTTCGTTCGAGGTCTATCGGATCTTGGCGCATCTAAAGACCGGAAAACGCATGCGGCGTGATTCATTCGCTGCAGTAGTCGTCGGGAGGAGATTGGGGGAGGGGGGGGGCAAAACGACGACGATTTAGTTTCGCGTTTCTGTCTCCGTTGCCCTTGCGAGTGCGGTTGGTATACCTCTCTCTTTTTTTTTTTTCGATGCTCAACCTCCGCATTATCATGATTACTGTCCTGTTGCACCTCAGGTCAGAGGTATATTGTTAATGGCTTTTGCCGTTTTTTGCTGAACTTTGTTTTAAAAAAAGGGGTCCAACTATGTAATAGTTACCCACTTTTCATGCAATATGCAAAAATAGAGAGAAATCAGGCTTAAAATTCAAAAAAGTATAGCTCTCCGAGCAAAGAAACAAAGAAAAATTGTCAAAAGTCTGGGACCAAAAGCTTCACAAAAGGGGGGACTTGGCGTGGGCAAGCAAAGTAAGGATCTCGAAACCATTCGTAGCAATTTCAATTGATGAATAGACCCCGGACCTGCATTTGGCAGCAACCCCTAACCATCGGCTGCCGAGAACATTGATTAGTTTTACTACAACGAACGGCGAACAGTTACAATTTCTGCAGCAACAGCCGTAATGGTGCAGTGTTTGTCTTGCCTCCCTCCCATCGTCCCCACCCCCCACTTGATACCCCCTGTTTTAAGCTCCGGACCAATTTAATCTCGCCTCGACGCAGAAGTAGGTATACACGTGTCCTTCCTTAAATCACAGGGATTCTTTTTTTTTTTTTTTTTTTTTTTTTTTTTTTTTTATCGTTACGAGAAATCGGTCAAATCCGGTTGCTCAGTGCAGGCCTTGAACACAATTATTTGTATAAGCGAAGTCGGGACAGTTTTACCGAGTGCCCTCTGAAAGCTGTCCCGAGTTGTTTTTTAAGCTCGTGTGTGTTTCGGACAAACACATGCGCGATGCATCACTTTGACTAATGGGCTCAGCTACTTCAAAGCACTTCGCCATTGGCAGAAGTTTCTATGGAAAAAAGATGGCTGGCGTAAGAAATATTTTTTGATCTCGGTACTGCAAAAAAAAAAAAAAAAAAAAATGACTGAAAAAGAATGGAAATGAGAAAAAGCTGCCACACCGTGCGCGCATTATAAAATATTCATGAACGGAGACTCTCGGGTGTACGGGTAGGAAAAAAAAAAAAAAAAAAAAAAAAAAATGACTGAAAACATCACAATAATCTCCACGGATCAGCGCGACAAACAATCGATGCGCGTCAAATAAATTATTTCAATCTAGCCGAGCCAAGTGCCGTCCACGTATATAACATAATATGCTCCGTGAGCACCGATATCACTGGAGTGCCCGCAAGAAAAATCGAACCATCACGAGAAAGGAAAACTTGACGTGTACACGTTCTCGTCGCGTGTACACACGCAAGGGAGAGAGAGAGACAGTGGGGCAATTATCTTTTGCTGATTACATATATCGCGTGGAAAAATGATTACGCGAGTGCCCTCGTTCTGTCCGCTGCAGATGGTGTTTCCCGTCATTTTTCTCGAGCTCGTGTCTCTTGTTTATTAAAATCAGCTCCGGTGCAATATCATTATCCTCACGCGTATCGTTCACGGGAGTTTGAATAAAATTTTCCTCTCAACATCTGTTTTCGTCCCACATCGAAGAGGGATTAGTTTTATGCTGTAAATGAATCACACACATTTGGATGTTAATCAGGTTGGACTTGTACAAATCATGGGCAACGTATGTAAGAAAAATAGCTTGAGCTATGTAATTTAATTCGAAAGGGGCTCCATCCAATGTAGTAAAAGGATTAAATTATCGTGACATATGGGCGGCGTTTTTCCTTTCTAGTGCACAGTGGCATCAAACTTTTAAAAGCTTAAAGCAGTTTTGAGAATATCCATTGTGCTTTGTACGATATTTAGTCAACCTTAAAAAAAAAAACGTGAAACAAGGGTAAGCGCCGTACGTCGATCCAAGCCTCCTAAAGCATTTACACGTCGTAACTCACTAAAAACACGCTAATAAATCTCTGTTTGCTATAAAAAAAAAAAAAAAAGAAAAGAAAAGAAAAAAGAAAATGTGGCACAACCACGGTAACAAGCTTCCGATAATCGCTCCTAATCCGTGTACACCAGTTACCCTGCACGTATTTCTTTCACTTCATCATCTTTCCCAAAAAAAGGAACTCATCTCTTCGTATTTACTCAATGGAGGGCCTCGTCTCAAGTGCCACGTGCGTAACGCTGGTACAAAGAAAGAGAGAAAAAAAACGCAACACCGCGAGTATATACCTACGATACATTCGTACGTACAAAAGTAAACTTCTGGCCAAAAAAAAAAAAAANTTTTTTTTTTTTTTTTTTTTTTTTTTTTTTTTTTTTTTTTTTTTTTTTAGATCTTAGCGATCGGACTAGGTAGTATTAAGTCTATTGAAAGAACAAAAACACTCACCAGTGGTGAAGAGTATCAGAAGGTTTTCACGTACCTGAAACAAAAAAACATTCGTTTTTGAGCCGAGAGAAATACACGTTCCCAACAATATTTTAAAAATTTTTCATTCAATTCGTGGTAATCCTCGCTTATTGTTGAATTTACGGTCGTAATTTAGCGATGGTCAATCGATTAACCTATTGATGAGTTATTTGTATTCTAGAAATCGGAGTACAATTACGGGATGTTTATTCGGCTGCGCTTTGCATTTTCGATGGATCGACGGAAAACGGGTTTTCCATAGCTACGGTTTGGTAAAGTCAGCACTCGATCAAATTTTAATTAACGAAAAGTACCGTGTAAACCACTATTTGTGTCGATTATGAGAAATTTTTTATTTTTTAAAATTAATTTAATCAATTTTAATGATGTATGTAATAAAAACGAGAAATATTTTATTTTTAATACAAAATCATGGGACGTTACAAATTAATCACAAACTAAAAATTTACTATGTCCAAGAGAGTCAACTAAACTATGTTCACAATGTAAATGTGATTGGTAATTATTTCATCAAATCGCAATCGCGTTTTAATATTTAATTTTTTTTTTTTACATTATAATGGTGCTCACATATGAAAATACAAAAAATGTATTCTAAATTCCACGGCTACAGCCACTTTACATGTAGCCCCAAAATAAATGACGCCCCGATGTATTTATTACGTTTTCAGTGACGCGCATGAAATTATACCCATCGGCAAAAAACCGTATCACAACCGAAAATTTACGACCAACGCGTTACACGAATACCAAAATCCCAGCTCCGCGAGCGTATATACTTATAGGCTCGCGCGCAGGGGAAAATAAAAATTAAATTTTCGACAAGCACACACGAGAAAAAAAAAAAAACGTTGAGCCGAGCAGTTTGTTCTCTCTCGTGCCTCGTACGAGCAAACTCATCTGCCGACGAGTAGCAGTTGTCAGCATCACACAGGCGTTCCCGACATTAAATTCCGCGCACCGCCGCCACTCGCCGCTAATTTAATTACAAGGACGCCCAACCGAGGCACCGTCTCGAATTTGTGGCTTCGATAATACGGGAAAACGCGTGTTATGCACCTCTAGCTACGTGTAATTTTTTCGGTCATCATTTGCTTGATATCCTTACGAAGGGAGGAAAGGAAGAAAAATGTTTGTTCGAAAAAAGACAAAATGAAAGAAATTAACGGGATCGGCGGCTATAATCGATTATTTTGCTGTTATATAAACAGTTGAAAACTTGTCAAGAAATACGGAACAGTATGCAAGAAAATTGGAGCAGCAAAGATAAATGAGTTGATGCAATTTAGTAGGGTTTATTGGTTATAGTTTACTCTAGTATAAAACGTTAAAAATCTTCTCTTGCATACTGACAATCGCAAGTAAAAAAGTATATTTAAAACAAAATCAACGCGAAGATTCAATTCTTTTAACAATAGAATTTTCAACTTGAACTTAAATTTATAAAATCACTAAATTTCGTTGGAAAATATGTATAATGGGTATGACAAAAGTTTTTTAATGTCTTTAATGAAGACCATAAGTCTTTTCCCGACGTGTATCACCCAGTTTTAAAAAACAGCCGACGATTAATAAATCCAAAATACATGTCTGCACTTAATAAGGAACAATCTGTCGTCTTAAAATTAATCCACCCACGCACACACGCGCTCTTACGGCAGCAATAAAAAAAAGGCAACGTCCGAGAAAAGCCAAACAGCCAATAAAACACGTGACGATCGGACATGTTTTGGCTCCACGGAATCAAGGAAACAAAAAAAAAAAAAGAAGAAAAAAACGAGTTTCACGCCTCACGAAAACCTTATGCACGAAAAGACCCCAAGGCGAATAAGATGTCTTCGTAAAAGTTTTTTGGCCGACGGCCCACGTCGTATTACGTACTCGGCGAGCGCGACTCAACGCTTCCGCTCATATTTTCCGGTCCAGCCGACCCGAGAAACAAAGTTCGCTGTCCGGGACTTTGATTTCCCCTCGGGTGGGACCCGTTCCTTCCCTCCCGAGATTATCGCGCAAACACGCGACGCGTTGTCGGGACGATTTTTTCTTCTCTTTTCCCCGTATATGCACAGGCGCTGTAATTTTTGCGCATCCCACGCACACGCGTGTATTTACATGCTGAAAGGGGAAGGCGAGTTTCGGGAGAAATTTGTTGTTGACTCGGCAGTTGTTCTCCGTAATTTGCTCGCTCGCGTGGTGGCGATCCCAAATGTCCCGTGTCTGAGTTTTACGGACGCGCTCCGAATGACAAAGGAATTGTTTTTCGAAACTGCGCACGGGTTCAGTTGGTTTTGCATTGGTCCTTTTTTTTTTTTTATTTTTTTTTTTTTACCTCGATCGAGATGTTTTATGGGTTTCGTAACTTATTACTTGCGCCAAAAAAGGTGGATGGTCCTTTTCTGCAGTGCATCGGATATACACATCTGCTCCAAAGGGGCTTTTTTTTACAAAGACTATTTACGTTGAATGTTGATTAAAATTTTTTTTAGTGTACGCTTTGGAGGAATATTAATTTTCTCAAATTTTTGTTGAATTACTTATTGTTTCGTTAAATTTGTAACATTTTATTTACTTTGAACAGACAATAAGCTTAAAATTTATATAGAATAAAAAACAATATATGTACGCTAACATACATTAACATTACAATATTATTATTATACTCATGTTAAAGTTGTTTACGTACAACTTGGATGTTGAACCTGAAAACATAAATAATGAACAAAAGTTATAATTGATGAGCAAAAAGATAGGGTACGGAACGATCAATCAAACGAAAACAAGTGTTTCTAAATTAAAGAGCTTTCAGTGGATTTTATCCATCACATCTTGCATAAAGGACGAATTATTGCAACTAAAATATAATGAAAACTCTTGAGCTACTCGAGACGAATTTCAAGCACATTATTCGAGAAACTAGTGAATCAGCCTCGCATACGTGCGATCAATTCAAATAGTTATTTCTTCCGTCTGTAACGCGAAATTAAGTGATTAATAGTGGATGGTCATTCAGAAAATAATCATTGCAAATGGTACTCGGAATCGTGCACGCACTTTGCTGCATTATCTATGAAACAATACTTCATTTGAAACGAATACAAGCAAAAGCGTTAACAGTCTCTCGCGGATCATCTGCAAGTTTAGCACACTCTGCGAGAACTAAAATAAATCAGTCACCAAAAACTAATCTCGTTGCAAATTAATAGTTTTCGGACCTGTTGGCACACGTTTACAAGACAAGCACTTGCCCTGATTTACCGAGGATGCAGTAAACACGTCCAGAGATGAAAAAACCAAACACACCCTTTTTTGCTTTTTACCCTATTTTGCGCACACCAAAAAAAAAGCTACCCCCATCACGCGCTCGTAAACGCTTCGCAGCTCCGAAAAACAAAGGACAAGCATAGACATCCGGGCACAGCTGTAATGAGGCAAAAGGTGGCGGCGTACAGAGAGTAAACGCACAATACGCCTCCAAACGCCCAAACGCGCTTCGTCAACAAGCGGATTATAAAAAGATCGCCCGCCTCTTCCCAAGCTGTATACGTTGATTACGTTCGGGGAATCGGCGAGTATGTATTTTTGATCCCCCGAGTTTTTCGGCCTGCCCTGCGCGTATATTTATAACGCCCGACTTTGTTTCTCTCTTTTCAACGCATACGTCACACGCGCGCTTTTGAAAGTTCGATTGACCTCATTACGGGCGTGCTCCTGCGTGTGTATATTACACATATGATACGTATACTTGTCTAATGAGGCGTGGGCGCGTGTCTTTTTCAAAATCGTAAATAAGGAGCTCGTAAAAGTTTTCAAGTGCAAATGTTACCTCGAGAGAGCCGTTAATTTACGATCTTGATAACGAGGAGAGGGCGTGATATGCCGGGCGACGGCGCGTAGTTTGAATGATAAGACAAAGTGCGCGTTTTGATCGGAACTGGTTTTACTGTGCCTGTACACGGTCTGAGGTTCATTGTTCGACAAAGCTCTGGGTTGACCCGCAACGAAACGCGTAGAGTTTATTTTTTTATTTTATTTTTTTCAAAGTCAACGCAACCGAATTGGAAGAATCGCCGATTTTTGTTTTCATCCCACGTTTTTTTTCTTCCGTTCCTCAAGTGAGTCACGCACAAGACCGGGGCAGACAAAGCCGAGACGAAGAAATCGCAAATCAAAATTTTCTATTTTATTTTTTTTCTCCGCTCACCACGAGCTTCGTAAATATCCCAAATTTCCTTCGTTTATTTAGCAACGCCCCTGCGTCGCGTCTGATTTTTCGTAGAAGCAATGCCCCCCCCCCCTCCTGCGGAAGATCAGAGGAGAGATCGATCAAAGCGTTGAGCTCCGGCTTATCCGTCTTATTTATAACGTATATACAGTCGATATATACATACATACGGAGGATACGTGTTGTATACGGGATGAAAAAGAAAAAAATATACGCACTCGCAGATTGAAATATATATGTGTATATATTCTCGTTCGCCAATTTGTGTAAAATAAATACGCACGGCCGCGAAATTGAACGTAAACCGTAGCGAAGCTTGTGTACGAGTTGTTAAATAACTTTATCCCTAAATCAGTCGGAAAAAGGGGGCTAGCCTCGTCGACCCGACCCGAGATTCGCACCATGAATCTCCCGGAGCGCGGTTTAATTAAAGCGAGAGCCCGTTTGGCCCCGAAAATTTCCACCCCCGCGTACATACGTGCGAAAATACAGCCCCGCGAAATTTCCTGACGATTGGTTTTTTTTTTTTTTTTTTCCAACGCCCTCGTTTACTGCTCTGTTTGTTTCGGGGCCTCTAAATATCAGCGCGGCTCCCAGGCCAGTTGCAGGCGATCAATCAAAGAGAACGAGGTGCGTGTGCAACTCCTCATCGGCCTCTTTATCCTATGATGCGGATCTCGAGAAAGAAAACTTGGACGTTTGCTTTTGTAGCGCCGAGGAGGTGATTTTTGCTTTTAGAAAAGCCGCTGGGTGTGCTTGTTTTCCCTGTTGGTGAACGTGGGAGGGGGTATTTTCTTAAATTCAAGTGGAGCTTTACGTTTCGTTATACATCTTTCGGAATCGATGGTCCAATTTTTTTTTCAAGTGAAAGCCGCACAGGATATGACATCAAAATTGAATCTTGATTTCCTTGAGAATCTGACTTAATTAATTTAAAAAAAAAATACGCACGATTTCCCTCGAAAATTATCAATGTAAAATCTTATACCCACAACTTTCACGTTGTAGGGCTTGGTGATTCTCCGAGAAATAATACGAGCGGTAAATAACTGGATAACACCCTCCCCTCCATTGGACGTCTTAATCCTTAACCACGAGGATCGTGAAAAAAGGAATTCGCGTTATAAATTTCGGGTTCACCTCAAATTCCAAAACGCGAAGGAAGAAAAAAAGAGAAAAAAAAAAGAAAGGGCTCTGATACGCGTGTTTACGACGCGGCTGTTGTTTGCCAAATTTTAATTTCGGCCTTTGCGCCATCGCGCGAAGCTGGCATTAAAAATTCCATTATTCGGGCAAAACGCTGCCCGATATAAATCTTCCGGAGGGAAAAAAAAAGATTCGGTCCGACGCCGTCGAAAAGCCGGTCGGACTATATAATCGCACGTCCAGCCCCTGGGAGGAGAGATAATGTGTAACCGGGACGAGCTGCATCGGACGATTAAGCAATCGGGTTGAGCGGCAATTTTTGCAATCTCCTCGTAGCCATTGGACGTCTCTTGGTGATGCGGTCGCTTAAGCGTCGGTGGTGTGGTTCAGGACTCACACGATTGTGAGTGAATGCTATAGCACAAGAGACATATATATGGGTGTGGGTGTGTAGAAAGAGCATAATAGAGGGTATAAAGAATGCAAGTGACAAAACAGCTGCGTTGGGCAGGTCAAAGGATATTGGACGAGCTCTGAGAATCCCTGAAATTTTCCAGAGTATTGGAGGGGCAGTATAGACGAGTCTGTGGGCCCAAGGTTTATTTAAACTCACATTTTTTTGCTTTTTGGCCCTAAATTAAGGTGTTGGACAAGTATAAAATGACAAAGCGTTTATTGTGATTTGGTATCGAAAAATAACAGGCAATTATCCTTCCAAATCATTTTTTAATATTTTTTTTTTGTAATGAAGCCAAAATTTGGTTTTTAGTACGTAAAGTCTTTAAATCATTGGTGGATTTATTTACAATACTGTTCCACGCTGGCAAAATTTTATTCGTTTCGAAAATTTTTTCTTAAAGCCACGCGTGTTTGCGTTTTCGCTTAAAAAGATTTTTCTTCTAGGCTTCTATTAGTGTTGACCGTACACTTGTAAGGATCATGCTTGTATGCGATCAGTTACTTAGCTAATTGGCAAAGCTTACAAGTTTCAAGCAAATATTTTTCTTTGCCCAAAAAGACACTCGAGTGCAGTGCTTCAAGGACAACTATTTTGGCAAATATTGCGCAAGGACCTTCATGTAACGAAACGCTTAAACGAAATTTCCAGATCAGATAACGTTAGTGTGACAACCATTTTTCCCACGAACTCTTAAATAATGCTATCGTTCGAGATTGAACTAAAAAAAAAAAGAACCATCCGTTCCGAGCAACCGTACATTCAAAGTCACACACATAAAAATATTACGGGAAGGAAGAAAAAAAAAAAAAAGAAAGAAATATTCCCAGTAGCCTCTCGGTCATCGCGTGGAAATCCATTGTAAGGACAACCAAACCGGGAGAGGATTCCTCACCGATGCGCGTAATAATACCAACACAAATGAAGGAGCGCGCGCGAGGTGTGCGCCAAGGAAGGCGCACGACAATGGGAGCCTCCCCACCGTGCCGCATACCAAATATCTCGCTCCTTGGGGATATACATATACATATATATGCGTTTAAAAGCATAATATCGGCGTGTGCGTGTATGCCAGCGTGGTAGGTATGGACTAGGATGGATAGAGCGTTTACGACAGCTACTTTTTACGCGTATACGTGAGGTATATACTTTCAAACGGTGTGCCGGCGCAGCTACCAGTCAAATATTCATAAACGACGCGCAGGAGCGGCCCCCATGGGGTCGTACCCACGCCCGGACAAACGAGGCCCCCTTTCTTCCTCCTTCCACTTTGTCATCTTCATTGATTCTCCGTGAAAAGGAGTGAACGGCTTTTTTTCCCCGAGCGCGCACACAGAGACACACGGTCGGGCGTCCACTGTTTAGGACGGCAGAGGCTAACGGGGGTGCGATTGGTACAATCATATATATATATATGTATTTATACGAGATAGCATAGGATGTTGTGAGAGAAAATATTGATTTTCTTGGACCATTCATGTGTGGGTCAGCGCGAACTAAAGGACCCGTGCGATCCATTTGGACCCGGGATGTGTCTCGAAGCGGATATAGATATAAGGGATCGGAATGCTATATACGTCGCGTGTTGAATCGACGATGAATAAATAAAGCAAGGAAACGATGTCACAAGTTGACAACTAAATTCACCGTGTGATGTTTGTCCTTAATACCCAAATTGTATTTCTTTTAACTAAACTATACATATATGTATTTTGGCGTTTCGTTAGTGGGCCACACAGGGGTTCGTGTATTCAAAGAGCAAAATCTAATTTTTTACTTGCGCGTGAAACGTAGTCTTTTTCTTTTTTTTTTATCGGAGGATCCAAAGGCTCTTTCTCCCCGAGAGATAGCCCGAACAAAGCGCACGAAAAGAAGGTACACGTTATACCGCGCTCAGCCTGAATAAAGAGGAAACGGACGCGCGTACCCTATACATCTCGATTTCCCCCGTGGAACGCCAAATCGAGTCATATCCCCGTGACAAAATACGTTCCGACTTCGTCCTCGCGATGATAAAGCGGCTCGATTCCGCCTGTCCATTATCGAATAATCCAAGGACCGAGTTGGGAGGATTGCGGAATGATATTTTCGCCGACGTACGGATGATGGAGCACCCATCATCGCGAACGCGGGAAAAGCAGTTTTTCGACCCCTCCGCGAATATGTATGCACTTACGTATGGATGTCGATCAAGTGCAAGTTTTCGTGGGAGTTGACCGATCGATCGAGGCAGAGAATATACCTTACTGCGTCAGCAAAACTCGTGCAGCATATCTCGCTAACAAACCATCCATAGAACGTGCAAATTGTGACTGTTTTTTTTTTTTTTTTTTTTTTTCACAAAGCAAATCAGTACAAGCCATCTCCAAACATAATGTATCGAAGCACCGTTAGGCAGTTTAATCCGCAAAAGCCATAGCGGGCGCACTATTACGCCCAAACACGGCTGAAACTCGTTCCGAAACTTTGGTGCTCTAAGCGGACCACCAGGCCCGTACGGACGGAAAAACATTGCGTAGACGGCGAGGGTCGGGAGGGGTTCAGAGGATCGCAAGTTCTCGAAAGCCAGGACGCCTCATTATCCCGAGAGGAAGCAACAGTGCACGTTACGTGCGCCACGCCATCGGAAGGGAAAACAAAGTCCGGGTCGGGGTAGTACAATACGGACAAGGGGGGAAACGGTAATGTCCCACTGAACGAGCTTGCGCGCGAGTTTACGGGGTTGGATTGCAATTTAAAAGCTGCGTAACTTTTGCCACGGTGTCCTCTCTGGGCTTTTTTTCGTGCTTTACCACCTGTCGTCGTATATATACGGTAAACGAAGCTTCTCTGTTTCGTGTGCTATGGGGTGGGTGGAGCAGGTGATTCAAGCGCGATGTAAGTAAAGGAGACGGAGGAGATCGCCCGGAAAGTTTAATGACTATAACGCCTTTGCCTCGGAGCGGCTGTAATAGAAAAGCATCCCGTTGGAAAAGAAGCTGCCGTCGACGTGCTTTTTTTTTCTTATTTCACTCGAAACTGCCCCCGTAGCTCGCAGAGTGGAAATATAATATTTCTTCGAGACATCGGTAATGAAAATTCACCTCTGCTGAGCAGTTGTACTTAATCAAAAATTATTTTTCAAGCTTTTTTTCCGCACTTGTTTGTTTGCGATGAAACTTGTTGCCTTTAATCTCAAACATTACGTGAATATCAGCACTTTGAACCGCGAGTTATTTCAAACTGTGTCTCTAAGAGATATTTCATAACAAAAGAGTCACGGCTGAACTTTACAGTTTGCAAGTTCGTTTTCACCGAATACGCATACCAGCGCAAAGGAGACCGGACTTTCGTCAAAAGTTTGCACAACTTTTAACCAAATTAAATGTTATCACCATGGGCACGTAGTTTCCAGAATTACTTTAGTTAATTAACAAAAAAAAAAAAAGGTCCAATAACGCCTGAATGAAAGGACGCAGCAACAATATATGCAGTAGATACGAAACAAACAGATGAATAAATAAGCCCCACCGCGGCCGAAATCGTACCGAAAGCGTCATAAATCGCGGTTCCCTCAACAAATTGAATAACCAAAGAGCAAGCACCACAACGTCAAACAAAATATCGGTAACAATGTCATGGGAAGGGCACTAAAGCTCGCACGGCTAATTACAAGTCTTTCAATTACATCGGTGGCGGCCCGGGCTGGCCGACTGGCCGGGGCTCGAATGCAAATTATTAAAAAAAATAATAATAATAATAAATAAAGTCGAGGGTATTTCGTTATGCGCGTGCGGCGTCGAAACGTTTCACTCGATTATATAGAGCGAGCCTTCGTGCGTCCATTTTATATGTATATGTGCTTTTGTGTGGGTATCAATTACCAGGGCTGTTATGTCGCTGCCTCGCCGTGTAAGTACTGCCCCGTATTGGTCCAATACGAGCCTCCCTCGGCTGAGGGACGACAAAAACGGCCCTTTGGCCATTATCCTCCCCCTTTTTGCGAGGCCCTGCGAAAGTGTGCTGCTGAAAGTTTGAAAGCTCGAGAGCGGCAGCCCCGAAAAAGTGAAAAAAAAAAAACACAGAAAAAGGGAGGGCATCGCTTCAAAAGCCGAGCTCGGGCATTTTCTCCCTTTTTTTTTTTTTTTTTTTTCGCATACATGAGTACCGGGACGCTCTTCTCTCGCTTAGCGGTAAGTGCATTTTTCGCACTGTGTATTTCCGATGTGCCTTTTTTCCCCCGGGGATGAGGCGAACACAAGTGCCGGCCGACGGGGCAATCGACGGTTTGGGTGTTCATTACGCGTGTACGGGCTGTTTGATGTGGTTTTAAATACCTTTCTTTTTTTACGCCGAGTCTTTGATCTGGATTATCGCGGAGTATTGGATTACTGCTAGTTGACTAAATGAATTTATTTATTTATTTTTTGTTATTTTTTTGTGCCTGAATTACAACAATGCTGGGTGAAACCGTTTGTTGGTACATACGACCCAAGTGAATTTCATCCGCGTCGTTGAGCACGCCCGATCATTTCCAACTCGAGAAATGCCCTCAGCAGTTGCTTCCGAAGCACCGAGTCGCGCACCCCAAATAATAAATCAATAAAGCAGTCGTCCAAAGGTATGAGGATTAAAAAAAAAGGAATAATCGAAGCAAAGCTGCACGTGTATCCCCGAGGTGCGCGCGAACAACAATCGAAAGCCCCGATCGTGGCTCTTTCCTCGACACTAGCATATATATATATATATATATATACACGTTCACCAGGTGGTTACAAATGCTTTGCGTCTCCCTCTTTCTTCGTTCCCTTACCCAACACGTACACTCAGAGGGCCGATCTTGAAGACGTCGTGTGTACCCATACACGCGTGTACGAGCCGCAAGTTTATAATACACCTTACCGATCCATGAGGACTTGGGTGCGCGCTCGCGGCTTTTATATACACATACCGGCTTGATGGGGCCCCGCGTTGAACGAGCAAACGCGCTCATAATGCCGAGCCGAGTGCATCGGACGCGTAAGCGTCTCTCTCGAGAGAGTTTATTTCTTTTTTTTTTTTTTTTTTTTTTTCCTTTC
>NW_019379491.1:76995-175975 GCF_000648655.2 Copidosoma floridanum | reverse complement strand
TTTTTTTTTTTTTTTTTTTTTTTTTTTTTTTTTTTTTTTTTTTTCAGAACCAACTGAGGTTTAAGCTGATGTGCCATTAAAATAAAGATGATACAAACGATTGTTTTCACCGTGCGAATGTCATAAAGTATCCGATGCTGATTGGACAATACCCATAGTATGAGATGCTTTTCCACCAACTGAGCAATAAGCAACAAAAATGGACACACAGTAGAGAGAGAGTAAGAGCAAGAGGCTGCGTGTACTTGCACACTTCGATCCGACCGAGCGTCCTGCCGAGTCCGATCGTAGCCTTAACCGGCAGACCTGTCTCTTCCTTGCTCACCATTCCTATCTCTCTCTCTCTTAAAAAAATGAGCCTCCAACGAAAGTTATCAAAGCAGTTTCCTTTGTCAACGAAAAGGCACGTCCCAATCACCCAAGACGCGTTATTGCCTATACTCACCCGGGACGATCAGTTTTCAAAGTGTCCTTATGTCACAACACGTGTTCCCTTCCGCAGCACGGACTCGATACATTATACGTATACGTATACGTACCAACATAAGCGACAGCAGGAAAAAAAGGCCCAAGAAAAAGCTGCTGGACGCGGCAATACGTATACATGCGATCCCTTCCTTGTAACCAAAGCTCCGGAGATGACGGCCCGAGCTCACGCATATATACGACAAAAGCCAAGAAGGCGTCGAGCTACTATTTTATACACCGATGCGCAGTAAAAAAAAAAAAAAAAAAAAAAAGCCTGGAAAGTATAGGGAGAGTCGTTTGGGTCGTTTTTTTCCTCTTTCACACCTCTGCAGGCTCCGATCTCCGAGTGGGCACCGGAGGAGACCCCATCTCTTTTGGGCCCCTCGTTTTTTCTCTCTTCGGTGCAGCGCACGCACTGCTCGGACCCCTGCAAGGGGCGATTTAAAACTCTCCCGCGCACTGGAGAAGAAAATATTTTCCCTCGTGCATCGGTAAAAATAATCGCAAACTCGATCGTCCTGGGCCATTTTTTTTCAACCCCCCCCCCTTGCTCGTGTAATTTGCACTCGATCCAGATGCTCGATCGAGGTAAAAATAAAGTGTGATGATGCTGTAGGTATACAGTTAAAAAATCGCGATACTCTCTAATCGTGGGAAGCTACGAGCACGTGTACACATATAGAATATCGCCATTGGTGCAATGGGATTTTCTCTATCTCTCGCACGTGTAGGCATACAATAAAAGCGAGCGAGACGCGAAAATAAGTGAGCTGTCCCGTGTGACTTGGTGGTGCCAGTAAATTTTAGATTTTATCGCTCGCTAATGCGAGATCGAGGGGGGCTTTGTAGTGGTGGTGGGATTTTCACGGATACTTGGAGGGTACAGATATCCTCAAATTGTCATGGGATAAAAAAAAATGTGACGATTATTTGGTATTAGTACACCAACACCCACTAGTAACTCGCACTAACCGAGTCTCAAGTTTCAATTGATGAAAAAACAAACAAAAAAACATACTAATTAATCATAAAGTCGAATCCCAAGGCCTGCAACAAGCAACGTGAAATCTCAATTAATCCGCAGCTCGGCGCAAGAAGAAGGGAAAAAAAAGCCCCCTCCGATTTATCGCCGCTCAAGAAAAATTCCCTTTCAGACTCTCGAGAGTCCCTTAATAAATCTCTCTCTCTCTCTCTCTCTCTCTCTCTTGAGGACAAAACCCGAGTTGAAAACAATATCCCCCCCCCCCCTATAGCGCGCTCGCTCGACTTTCCGAAGAAGCCCCAGACGGAAGCGAAAGAAAGCCCACCCCCGCGTGCACTCGCGCTCTCTCTTTTTGGATACTTGGGCTTTTAAACTCCCGCGCTCGAATTATCGTGTTTTTTTTCTCTCTCCTCCCCAGGGAGGGCGCAGTAAACACACGCAAACCTCATTAGCCCGCTGGCGCGACGATCTATATGGGGGGTACACCTGTTCCTCCCCCTCTTCTTCCTTCCGCCTTCTTCGACGTGGAGCCCCCGCAGACAGCGTCGATGTATATCCACAGAGAAAACTCGAACGAATTTCCATTAGCCCGCGAGTTTTTGGATGATTCGGGTGGAAAAGCGTGTGTATGTGAAACGTCGAGGAGGGAGGGAGGGAGGATGGATGATGTTAATTTGTTTGCGGTGCGGGGACGAGATTGATGGAATACGCGTGGGCTGTTTTTCGGCTCGTGGGGGGAGGAAGGACCCGAGGTATTTTAATTGATGAAATTCCCTCGCGCCTCGATGGGGAAGCCCGGGCTGTAAGTATATATTACCCTCGCGTTTTAAAGACCCCGGCAATTTTCTTTACAGTGATGTTTCCCTCTCGATACGACCGGTTATTGTTGTTGTCTTGTCAATATCGCGCGAGTTTATTTAATTGTTTTTTTTTTTATGTCATTTCTTATATATTAAATTATTTAGCCGAAAAGGCTTGTTATTCGGTGAAACGCGAGACTGTGGGAACGCACACCCAAAACGCACGGATTGTGATTGAGGTCACGAGGAAGCGAGTGGATACTTTGTTTGTAAAATATACACGGAGGTTTGGATTGATCGGTTTTCGATCGGGATAATATGCAATTGTTTTTTCAAATGCCGTGATTTTTTTCAAGGGCAATATAAGATGTGTATGATTCATGCGAACCGCGCACTGTAGTCGATATCGCGTGGTCATGCTGAAACAGATTTTTTTTTTTTTTCGACAACAAAACTTTGGATAAATAGGAACGTCAAACAACTGCAGTTTGGGGTATGAAAAAATTGCGCTCATGAAGGCGAGGGGGAAAAAATCAACGTGACGACGAGAAGAGTTGACGGTAAACGAATGAAAACAGAAAATAAAAATAAAAATGTAAGCGAAGGGGTCGGCTTGGGGGAAGAATTCCACGGAAGGAGGGAGCCAAACGAAATGAAGAACAGCTCGAAACGAGTGCTGGCTTCGTACCCTTGTCGAGGGTTGAGGAGCCCTCTCACCCCATGCTTTTTTTCTCCACGCTTTTTTTTTTTTTTTTTTCTTTTTCGTGCTCAAAGTAATTTTTTACGAGCACTTTTCGCCCGTAACGGGAGGCTCTTACGCTTGCAAGGTGGATCCGGAGTTTTGAGGAAATTCTCATTTGATTAATTATCAGCGAGCTGGGAATGTTAGTTTAAGAGTAATTTGGCGGGGATTATCGTGAAGATAATCACGCTTATATTTTTTCTAAATAAAACTTATTTCTAATAACATGGGAACGTCGTTTTGGTAAGAAAAGAAAAATTTTGTTCGAGCATGAAAACACGCTTGAAAGGACGGTATGTCGCCACGATTGAATTGGCAGTTCCCCTGTTTGATATTCGCGGTTCTGGTAACAAAATTTGGTAGATCAGTACCAAAAAAATGTGGTCCCAAAAAATAATGTGAGCACGAGATACCTCGTGCAGCAACTTGAGACCAATCGTGGCATGAAAAAAAGTACTCCCCTCCCCCACCTGCCCACAATAAACGCACAATAATCCCGCCTGAAGAGCAAACACTGCGAGCTCCAGAGGGTTTATACGAGCGCGGGCATAAATATTTGGGCAAAAAGTACACGCTAAGCTCCGATAGTGCGGGATCAAGGAGAAAATAATTATTTCGTCAGTCGCATGTGGGATATCGCGTTTTCCCGACTGGCTCGCGAAGCCTGCGGTAAGTACATCCAATTTAAAATGTAAATTTTTCCCTCTACCCTCCATTACGGACCTTCCCCATCACCACCGCTAACCCTGACACTCTGTATTTCACGTCTACGTATACGTATATATAATATAACACGTATACTTATACGCGACAAGGGAGAAATGGCCGCGAAATTAAAGCGTAATTTAATCCATACGCCCCAGCCACTTGTGCTGTACACACGTATACCAGAGATTTTTCTTCTCTGCAGACATTTTCTCTCTTTTCGGGTGGGTGAATTCAGCTCAGAAGCAGAAGGATTAGGTGGTAAAAGGAAAATGTCATTCCGAGTGCAGTAGTAGCTCTTTCGGTTAGAATGTGATTGAAGATTTTCTATCATGATGTATAATTTTCTGTAAAACTCAATTACCCTCAAAACTCGAAACAATAATAGTCCTGAGCTCAGCTATCTTTAAATTTAAAACTTATTTTTGGACAATAGTAATGCCATTTTTTTCACAATCGTTTGACCAAACTTGACGTTTATTTATACGTATACACGTGCTTTTCACTCATTTTCATCGCGAGATGACACTAACCACAAAGTTCTTGTAAAGCACACAATGTTGCGGGGTCCTCGTTTTACTAGTTTGCATTTGAACACTCCCTTGGGAAGTCCCTTGCGAAACTGTAATTTCGAGCTGATATAATTTTAGCGAGATGTGTCCATAAAACGTACCTACTTCAACTGGAGAGTCTAAAATTACATTTACAAAGGGGTGCTAGGCTTTGCAAAGGGGTGCTAGGTTTTACCAAAAGGTAATTTTTCGTTACAAAATTTTGTATCTGTTTATACTAAGTACTGAAGCAATAAATAATCCAAAGAAACTAATATTACTTTTAATATTCTGGGTAACACATGATAAACTAATATAGCATTTCATGTTAGCAAGTACGCAAATTTTCGATCAGTTTTATTAAATAAATTCAATAATGAAGTTTAATTTTTATCTTGCCAAAAAAAAAAAAAAAAAAAAAAAACAGCAACGTCCTCCTCGCGTACACAGAACACGAGTGCAGGCGCCTTGTAAATGGATATTAACAAACGAGCGAGCAGAGAGAGCACGGCCATTAAGTCTCCTCGCGACGTTTTTTCTCCTCCTCCTCCTCTTTCGTTAGGGTTTTTCGCTCGTTTTCCATTTCCTCCGGGTTGCTTTTCCGAACGGCCCCTCCACTGTGTTTTCTTACCCACGCGCCTCATTCCTTTTTGCACTTTATGCGCGCGTTTGGAGAACCGAATGGGCGCCAAGCTCTTAAATTACAGGGGCGCGCGATTCCGCGAATAAATCCAAAATTAACGGGTCTCTCTACGACAATTCCCTTTATTTTTTATTTATTTATTTTTTTTTTTTATTCAATTGCTGCACTTGAAGAATCTGTAAGTATACAATGCAGGTGTCTTTGGGACGATGTTTGCAAAAAGTTGTACTCATCGACAAAAGCCCCCTCATCGTGTTCTATATTGGGAAATTATAAAAATATATACGATTTAAGAGTGCCGTTTTTCTCGTGGCACTGATATTGAGCTTGAAATTTCAATTGGTAAGCCCGACCCCAGTTAATGCATTCAGTAAACCAAAATGGTCCAGGATTTTACTTCTTATCGTTCGCCTGATCACTAGTCACATTAGTCGTTGGATGCAAAAATTGTAAATATTTCATTCTCTTCAACGCAACCCCAATGAGATTGTCGTTTAATTTATACTTCTCTCTTTCGACGTTTCCAAGTATTTCGTAATCACCGGCGTCTCAGTGGTGATTATTTTGTCATTTAAACTCGACGTCACCTCAAAGTCGCAGCAACGTTAGATTACACACATCACGTGTGCCCATTCCCCCCCCCCTCCTTTTATGCACTCCGATAATTACCACGTATTAATCACGCACAGCCGTTACCTGCGAATTTACCCGCTGGATTGTAAAATATACTTGCGCAGAAAAAAAAATAAAATAAGAGTACGTATACTTATGCGGCTGATTGACGGATAATTAAGTACCTGCGATGGATGCATTAGTACCGGCGAGGCAAGTGAAAATGCCAGAGGTCCCCAGCGTGCACGACAACCATCACAAAGGGGGGAGTAACGAGGGGGAGGTTGAAATGTGNAAATTTTCGTCTTACAAATGACTTGCTCGAATGTACCTCACCCATACGAAACTTTCTCTATAAACAACCCTCCAAAACTGCAGCCAAGCATGAGATTCGCAAGCTCCTTGTTTACTTTTATCCCTCCCATTTATGTCCTCGAAAATTTGTACCTCCTATAATGATCAACCGCATAAAGGAAGGGAAAAGAAGTACAAACGAAAGAGGAATATACCACCTCTAAGATCAGCGGTATCACCATAGCGACCACTTAATTGGAGAAAAAAAGGTGACGCCCCAAGTCGCGAATATTACAAGTAAAAAAGAAAAAGAAAAAAAAAAAAAAAAAAAAAAAAAAAAAAAAAGAGGAAGAGAGAATCTCGAGGGAGCGCGTGTTAGCCTGATACCAGTCCCCTTGCCTCTGTGTGGTTTTCACGTCTCTTGGTCTAAGAGAGAAGAGAGGGAGAAGGAGAGGAAAACGGAGAGAAAAATTAAGAGGGACAGGCAGAGATAATGCTGGGGTTGAAAAAGTTAATTTATGAAAAACTAGTGCTAAAGTAAAGTGATTACTTATTGAGCATATCGAGAAAAAATAATACTTACACTCGAATTATTGAATGCTTTATAGTAACCAAAAAAAAAAACAATTAATCTAAAAAAATTTAGACTTAACGATCGAAATAAGTGATTGGAAAAATACCGAAGACAATATTTGATTTGAGTGATTTAAAATTGAATATTTACGTAATTTCCCTTTGTAAACTTACTACATCGTACAATTTTTAATAAAAATAATTTGATTAAAAACTTCATTGATAAGAATATTCATATAAATACCACCAAAAATATTGGAAACTATCATTTACAAGCAATTAAACTGTTTTTAGGTGATGATCATGATAATCAAATTCCTCTTCTTCATTTACCTGGCCACAGTAGTATTGGTAAGTAACTTTCAACATCTCAACCGCACATCATATCTTATTTATGTATTAGACGTGATCTCTCATGAACTGACGATTTTATTTCCAGTGCACCCCATTAAAAAAATCAGTGGTGAGTCAAAATTTAATTCAATATTTGATCAATGTTATTATAATAATAATGTTATTTTACAAATAATATTACTCATATCATAATTTAAAAAATACATTTTTAACTAAACAAAAAATTAAGAAAAAAGATTATACTGCAAAATAAATCATATTTTTACAATAAATTTACGGAAAAATACTTTACTTGTAGAAAACTCGAACGAATTTCCATTAGCCCGCGAGTTTTTGGATGATTCGGGTGGAAAAGCGTGTGTATGTGAAACGTCGAGGAGGGAGGGAGGGAGGATGGATGATGTTAATTTGTTTGCGGTGCGGGGACGAGATTGATGGAATACGNAATTATTATACTGCAAAATAAATCATATTTTTACAATAAATTTACGGAAAAATACTTTACTTGTGTATTTTAACTTTTTAATTTTTTAACATAACACAAACAGAAGTTGTGGATGTTTTCTTCCACAGATTAACAAAATAATATTTATAAAACCATAAGCTACAATTTATGTATGAGTTTACTTCATGCATTGATTTATTAAGTAAAAATTAACACGTAATTTAATTTATATTTTAGGTTGACATTAAGCCGTCCACAGGTTTAAACGTTAATGATGAGATTAATACTGATGCAATTGACCAAACTAAGTCAGATGTTGATGATGTAGATAATAAATATGTAGATACTAAAGAGCAAACACATACCAAAGACAATACTGGTTCGGCCACTGCAAATCACAAAAGATTAAAAGTAACGACAACTAGAAAACAATTCGTCACCAAAAGTCATACTAAGATAAAATTAGATGATGGATCAATTATCGAGTATCCAACTTATCAGAATTCCAATGATAATGTAGATAGTGCTAGCAACAAGAAATTATGGGTTAATAAAATTGATACTGAAATAGAACCAAAGGACCACGCTGTGCACGCAAATTATGACTCCAATGATGATTTTGTATGTGTATGTTATAATAGTGATGTTACCAGTGATGATCAATTTTATACTCTAATAGACTCTCTAAAGAAGGCAAGAGTTACAGCAAAGGCTAAAAGAAAAGAGGCCTTGTACTATCAAAAAATTTTTAACCACAACAAATTGCGAGGTACGCATCATGTATCTGACGATTATGAATTAGACGTAATTAAAAGGATTAATAGCACGTTGTTCAGCCCTAAAGATCATGCTAACACGAAAAAAATTTCAGTCAACGCCAATGACAAGGCTGATATCAGTCTGATGGTATCAGGAAATCCGGACAAAAATGACTCCCTTGAGAGTAGTAAGACGTTTGAAGCCAAACTCAGTAAAAAACCAGTAGATGGACTAAATGCTGAGAATCAGGCTAATCTTACATTAGCAAGCGACGATGGTATTATGGTAAACAGTCATGGTTCATCCAACGTAGAAA
Source organism: Copidosoma floridanum (assembly GCF_000648655.2). The sequence continues at coordinate 167,731 of NW_019379491.1, read as the reverse complement.
TCGGCATTCAAAAGAAATTAAAACCTCACACCCACAAAAGTGATAGCTTTAATGTTTTCGTTGATGGCTCGAATATAGGTACAATCAGTACTAGTAATACCAACGACAATAGGAACTCAAATAGGAATGTAATAATTGAAATAAACACCAAGGAACCGACCAATATTGAACCAAATGACAGCAATGATTCTAAAATTTCAAAGAATTCCGAGATCTTAGCCAACGTCAACACTGATGTTAAACCTAATTCTACTGCGGTGGTCAGTGGTCAGATTGGTGCTAGTATCTCAATTACTGAATTGGATAAAAATAATGCAATGGTTGAAGTAGTCACTACGGATCAGATGAATGTTAACCCAAAAGTCGACATTTCGGAAATTTCAAAGAAAGAAGATGTCTTACCTAACACCAGCGCCGATGTTACAACTAATTGTACTATGGAAGCCAATGGTGGGAGTAAGTCTAATACTGAAGTGGATACAAATAAGACTGCAATAATAAACACTAAGGATCAGGATATTCTTAATCCAAAAAATAACGATAATTCTGTTGTCCTGAAGAATATTGACAGTTCGTCTACTGCGATAATCGATGCCAAAGATAATTCAACAATTGAATCCAATAGCCGGGCTGGTGCAAATGTCGACATTTTGAGTGATAATCTTTCCTTGGTGGCCACGAATACAGCTCACGAATCTAATTCTACAGTAGTAGCTGACAACAAAAGCAAAGTCTTGTTAAACTCAGATCAAAAATCTACTGTTTTTATAATAGCTGATAGCCGTGATTAGGTTTGTTGTTAGCATAAAATAATTTTAATTCAATTTAGTGGTGCAAATCATGATAATTAAGTATGCAACGTATGATGAAATATTCATCATTACTTTTTCTTTAAAAATCAACTAGGTAATCCTAATAAATGAAAGTAATTTTTTGTAAATTTATTTATTACTTTTTACTATGTATACATACGTGGTCGAAACATTTTTATCGAGTTTGCACATACTGAGAAATAATAACTATAAAAATAGAAATTTGAACTCATACCGTTGGATTATAGGCCTATCTCTTCATCATTTAGCTTACTGGATGCATATTATTCATGTATTTATACTAGTTAAAATAAATGAAATTAAAATTAAATCACAATCTTGTATTCACTCAGACCTTCCAAATTGCATTTTTCTAGTATTATTTATTGTTTCGAAGAAGTATGTTAGATAATGTAAAATTGTCCAAGCTTAAACAAAATTTTCAACATTAGATAAGTACTGTACGATACTGGGAATAAATTTATTGCAAAAAAATAGCATGATGAAATCGCTTGATTACCAATAAAACTTCATCAAAATTACGATGATACACAATAGAATGCATCAACCGATGTAACGCCTAGGAGAGATCCAAGTTTTGAATCCTGATGGTACTATAATGAGAGGCGCAGCATCAGAAACAGTCAAACTGCACGCAAACGATGAAAAAAAAAAGAAAAAAGGAGTGGCGTAGAGGGGAGGAGAGGTGGTTATGCCGTGGCAGGTGTCGGTAACATCGAATATCAATTAGCTGCTAATTATAGCTTTACCGAGCCGTCCGAGTAGCCGGCCTGTCACGCGCTGGAGTTTGTGTATGAATGTAAGTACGTGCATTTGTATAGGTGCGTTGAGCGAATACTGTTTCTGCTTCGCTCGCCATGTGCAACTGGGAGTCACTCGATGTTAAATGCTTCAGAGTAAGTATGAAAATGTTGTAATGTCTATAGCTTAAGCGCTAGATCTCAAAGTTTTGACGTTAATTAACTGACTTGAGGGATCAGTAGTTGAAATTTCTTGTTTGGATGTACTCGTTACAGTGCATGTAACGAGTCGTCCGCATGATAATTTATAAAAGAATGAGAAATTCAATTGACAAATTATCCAGCATTATCGTTTGGTGTGTTACATAAAATGGAATTCAAACAGTATCGATTAGGAAGCCATGATCTTGAACATTTAATTAAACCAGTAAATCGTTATTTAAGAAAAATCTACAGGTACTTGATAAAACATTACTAAAATTACACAAACAATTTTTATCTTGGATAAAAAAAACTACGCTGGAAATAGCAATAATCATAGATAGTTCATCCATACAGTGCAATGAAAACGAAGAATAGACTATCGAGTGGAGTAACGATGATCATTATTTTGCAGATTTTTACTTCTTGGTTAGATTATTTTCACCACCCAGTCATAAATGGAATTTTTCAAAATGTCCTGGTCTACTTTATACTTTAGTAATACACCAAAGCAACAATTAGTAATGAAGAAAAATAAACTTTTTCGACATTAGTGTAATATGTAATATTAAACTAAAAGTGTATGAACTACATTAAATAGTTACCAAATGATTTTGTTAAATGAACTTTTCAAGTATTCCTTTACCTAATTTATACTCGAGTACAATGAAATTAATCCCAAACTGCTATTCAAGCACATCAGAAAGTCCAAAGCACTAGGCATAATCCCCGCAGCCAATCAAACCTTCCCGTCCAAACTTTATAACGAAAACCTCCCGGTACCCATCAGCACGGGATCAAAACTTTTTCGAATCCCTCGTTCCTTTTATTTTTCCTTCCACTTCACGAGTACTTGACACAAAATTCTGAGCTCATCCCCCGAGTTGTAATATCTACCCCCTCATATAGTCAATCCTCGCTTACTCGATGTTCCCCACAGACAGCGCGTTGTCTCTTGACGCGCCGATGCAAATGAATCGCCCAAGAACGGCTCGATCGAGATTGTGGATTATGCAAACGAGTTAGAATTTAACGCCGCTGTTGTCGAGGGGTTGGCCGATCGATGAGACATTGATATGATGTTTTACGGTTGCTAGAAATTATCTTCCCGCATTTTATTTTCAGCTGGAGCTTCGCTTTTTGGCTGATGCGTCTTTTCCGGAATTTTTACAGGGCATTCATCGTCATCAATTTTTTTTTTTTTTTACATTGTTGGGAACTGATCATAATTGATTCTTCACTTAATCCTTCAATTCACAATGTTAATGACGAAAGAAAAAACCAAACGCGATATTGAACATTGACTAATCCACCAATTTGGAAGTTTAATAAACTATATGTATATTTAAAAAAAAACGTTAATACAGATCATGGTGTTCATAAGAGAAATAAAATGTGATGTTTCAAAATGATGTTAAATTGGACAGCTTTCGATGACAATGTGTATTTTAGTAACAAAGTATATAAAATTAATTTAATTTTGCCTTTATTTCAGTAGTGAATAATCCGGGTTCTCAAAGAAGAGGGTCTTAAGCCCATGCACTATATGAACTTTTGTAATGATTTTCTTTTTTTTCGAATTTAAACAATTGTGTTTCTGTACACAAAATGTTTTGACTCTAAGTGAAAAATACACTTTGTCAAAAAATTTATGATAAATACCGAAACATTTTCCTCAATATCTCACGTCATTTGCGTATCATGTGTCAAAATGCTTATCAAATTTTTTACGGTTCTCTGATCAAGCGTATAATTGAACAAATACACAAATGATGGCTTATCATGTCTGATGGACATTGACTATTTGCTGTTAAGATTTATGAACAACCTTTCCTGTTATATGGTTTTTAGACCGGTATTGGTTTTTCATTCAAGTGTGTGATGATAAGAGGGTTACGAGCGTTGAGATGCATAAAAATTTATTTGAATAATTACAACGTTTTGTTTGTCATAAAAATAAAAAATTTTTTTTCACAATTTTCAAAATGTTTTGAGAATTAAGAAGCAAAAAATTATTCAGCCTGCGTATTTCTTTTGGTAAATATGAGATGTACGTTAAAAGATAAAAAAAAAAAAATTCGAGATACTGCTAAAATAAAAAAGCACCTTCAAGCATCAAAATGACAACATGCTACATCCGCAAAAATACCACATCAAATAATATTTAATTTACCATATTTACACATCGAGTATTTTATCAAACAGACGTATTTAGTCACAGAAAGTTCATTAAAATCATTGGGAATCGAGATTTTCATATAAATATCGTTGCCAGCGACCAACGCTCAACAATCCGCTCGATTGCCAATTTTATTCTACAATCATGATGTTCAAGTCGCTTCTTTTCGTTCTTTTGGCCACCGCAGTACTTGTAAGTAACAGAAAATAAAAATCATTTTATTGTATTCGACCATCAAAATAAACTGACAACCTGTTCGTTTTCAGGGTAACCCGATCAAAGTACTAGAGGTAAGTCTCACGTGACACATCCAACTATTAGCATAATACGATGCTTCATATAAAACATTCCGTTATAAAATTCGCCCAAATCACACGCGTAAAACTAAATTTTGTCGCAGGTTCCATCAAAGTCCTCAGTTGACGTGAACGCAGACCGACATGCTAACGTTGATGTCGTTGCAAAGAAGAACAGCCACGTTGGGGTGAACGCTGACAAAGCAAACGTCAACGTGGACGCGAGGCACAACACAAACGTAGATGCCAACGCAAAAAATAACGCGGATCTCGCCATTAGAGGCATCGACAGCTCGGACGTAGCGGCTAATGCCGATACCGGCTCGAACACGCACATCGACGCTCAGAGGCACTCCCAAGTGGATGCGAACAGCAGAACTGGCGCTCACCTAGGCATTGATAGCAACAATGGCTCGCAAGTGTCCGCCAACGCTGCCAGCGACTCCAACACCCACGTCTGGGCCAACGGAAGAAGCAATGTCGCCGTGAACTCTGGAAACAGAGCTAACGTTAAAATCGCAGCTCATTAAGTGTCTTTGTGGCAAGTCAGATGACTCGATTGAAATTTACATTTCAAGTCTGGTATGAGCCAGAAGTTGTGAAACAAGATTGAATAAAACTATTTTTACAAGTTGAAGCTTTGTCTACAAATGATTCTCCTTATAACAATTTTTTTTTTTTCTTTTTTTTTACATTTAATTACATTGCTTAATATGTACCATGGGATAGAGTCGCAAATTAAAATTACTTTAAAAAGTAGGCGCATAATGAATATTTACTTTACAAAACAATTCATCGCTAAAAAGTAAGACTCATCAACAGGTCATTGTGTGCCACGAAGTGTAATGAAATAAAAGAAAATAATGTTAATTTTTATTTTAACATCAAGTATTTCATAGTTTTGTGCAAAAAAAGTTTGGTAGTGTTAAAATTATGTTGTTCGCATATACTCTTGGTTTTTTTTTATACTTGTTTAACATTACTTTACAGTTCTAGAGTTTAATAAAATGCTTCTTTTTTTGTTCATCGTGTTCATAGAAAATAAAAAAAATGTAAGCTCCTACCACTTGTGTGGCTAACTTACTTTATGGCCTAGATACGTATTAAATGCCTGCGGCCAGATAACAATTACTTTCTTTCTGCTGTGCGAACTGACGCAAACATTCCCTGGTCTTTGTAGCACACGAAATCGTTTACGCACCACGGGAGCAAGAAAAAATATCTTAAATCTCGCATTTGATAACTGTAATTTCACCTCGTGACACAATTTACATAAAATCTGAGACATTGTTCACTTTTGCTTCCTAGATATGTAACGTATCCACTGTCTATCCTAGAAGTAACATTTTTTCTCAACTTTAATTCACTTCGTAAGATTAAAAGTATATAAAATTTAAGTGGATATGAAATGAAAACCAAAAAAGGAACCTCATACAACTACTTGACAATTATTAGATATTTTGTTAACATAATGTGTTATTCTAAGCACTCTAAGTAAACCATGCCCGCACCGTTTGTTTTTTCAAAGCTCAAAATATATTGCCCATACTAGAAACCAACTCTTTGTGATCAGGCTTTTCAGCCCCACCAAAATTGACCACCACATAAACCTAACTCGCGTAATAAGCGATAATTTGACATGCTTCAAAATGACAGTTATATTGCCTAATGAAAACTAATGAAAAAGTTATGCAAATTTATGCGGGAAATTAGTGAAATAAATTCGTGAAAGATACATATTTTTCGTATTAAAAAAAAAATGTTTTTTACGTAAATTTAAGCGGACATTGAACATTAAGCAAATGCATTATCTTTGATTCAATATTTTTCTTCTGCAGGAATATGTTTTAACAATAATAACACTTTATTCATTTTCGAACAAAGAACAATTGTCTTCTGGACATCTTTTCACTTGTTTTTGAACACAATCATGACCTTTTTATTTTCCTGTTCTTTTTTTTCATACAAATGCATGATTTTTTTTCTTTTATGAAATGCGATTTTCATTAAGATATTAATTTTTTACTGACGGACACTAAAACAAATAAACAAATATACCGAACACCAAGCCATTTTTTGGACGTTAAATTGATGCTAACACAACGTTCGCCAAAATAGCACGTGGAAAAATATTATTTCTATCCGGCATCAGCATTGGATAGTCGAAACTTCCTCCAACAAAAGGCTTCACAATAAATACCACTGAAACACCGCAGAGTACATCGACAGTCAGCAATTGCATTAAAACTGATCTAATCATGTTCATCAAGGCGCTCTTCGTAATCATTTTGGCCACAGCGGTGCTGGTAAGTAACTTATCGATTAACATTCGAGAAATCCATAAATTTAATGAACCAAGTGATGATTGGGAAAAATTTTATTTTCAGAGCAGCCCAGTTGGAAAGACAAAGGTGAGTCCAACATTACTGTACCAATACCCATTACCTGACGTAAACGCTTAAAAAAATTTTTAAATTCTATTTTCCATACAATCATTCTGCTTATTCAAATTGAAAAAAAACTTTTATGATCGAAATTATTTAACTGGAAAATATGTGACGTTTAAAAAAAAATCATTATGCATGCAATGAATCTTTTGTTTAATTAGGCTGCGGGTGGATCAACCGTGGACGTAAACGCTAATGGCGGAGCAAACGCAAGCGTGAACAGCCGAAAAAACTCAAAAGTCGAATTGAATGCTGACACGAAAGCCAATGTTGATATCGTCGCGAGAGACAAGACTCAGGTGGAGGCAAACGCGGCCGAAAACGCTAACCTTTTGATCCAAGGCACCACCGAATCCAAAGTAACATCGAACGCCAACACCAAATCCAACACGGTAGTGAACGTCGCGAATAAATCGCAAGCCAACACAAACTCCCGGAATCAGGCGAATCTCGATGTGACCGGTGACAACGAATCGACAATATCGGCCAACGTTGACAGCAAATCGAACGCCAAGGTTAACGCCAATAGCGTGACGAGTGTGGATTTGAACACCAAGAACCGAGCGAACCTCGATATAACGGGCAACAACAATTCGAAAATCGCAGTTAACGCAGACAGCCAATCGAACACGAAAATACAAGCCGACAAGAGAACTAACGTTGAAACGAACTCGCGAACTGGTGCCAATGTCGCCATCGAAGGTAACGATCGCGCAGTCATTGCGACCAATGCCGCTGGAAGATCGAACTCTCGCGTGGATGCTAGCAGAGGTAGTCAAGTAGCTTTGAACGCCAACAGAAGGGCTAATGTTCGAATCGACGCTGATGACTAAGTGCAAGTAAAATTTGTAATTATACTTTTTTTATTGATCCAAAAATTCGGTGGAATATTTTAATAAAACAATCTTCCGAGAATTAAACTACTCTGTTTGTTAATGTTAACACTTTTTGATTCCCATAGTTATCCAATTTAGAGAAAAAAAGTACCTATTTCATGACCAAAAAGTGGAAAATGGCAACACCCTATTTTGCAAAGTAGAAACGTGTCCAAACTAGTTTGTCTTTTGAATATGGTTTTTTCATATTTAAACACTTTTTGATTCCCATAGTTATCCAATTTAGAGGAAAAAAGTACCTATTTCATGACTAAAAAGTGGAAAATGGCAACACCTTATTTTGCAAAGTAGAAACGTGTACAAACTAGTTTGTCCTTTGAATTTGGCTCTGTTGTATTTAGTATGAAAAAAATCATGACTTCTCCTCAGCACTATACCTATACTTATCGCTAAATAGAAGATGTATTAAAAAAAGATAATAACAATCTGTTTTCTTCAAAAGCTACACAAGCTTATGGTATACCCTGTTAAAATTACAGCATTTTTTTCCACACAATTTGCACGCACGTACTGCTTAGTCCAACGCTTTACGACCCAAGGATTATTTTCGCGGATACGCGTTCCCAGGGCTCTTTCAGCTCGTTAAGGCTCGTTTGGCTGCAGGAAAATTGGGTTCATACCCCTCCTCCTCTTCTCCCTTACCATCACCGAAAATCAAAATGTATCATTGTGGTTTCGTCTTTCTTTCGAGGTCAACTGTGTTAACGAGCCTTTCGCAGTTCGGATTTCCACCGCAAACTATAGTTGGACTTGGGGCTTAATAAAGTTTTCAAATGTACATTTTTTCCTGAGTTTCGGAACGATAACAAGCTTATAGAGACACTGGTGAGATCTCGTTTTGGGAGACATTTCAGGAAAAGATATCCGATTAACGTTATGTAAAAAATACGCCATACAAAAGACTTGCGATAAAAAACAAAAAAAAAAACAAAAAAAAAAAACTCGAGAACCCAACCAAATCTAAGACACAGTGCTGTAAAAAAACGTAATATCGTCCGATTATACTCCTCAATTTTCAATCCCCAGCATCTCAACCCGCATCGGAGCAAAGCTCAACGGTGACCGTTCGCTCCTTAATTGCATAATCGACGTAATTAGGATTTATTCGTCCCTTTTTCCAATTCAGCACTAATAAAACGCGCCATCCAACGACGATACTTTAGAGCTCACATTGTATACTGGTTGGACACTTTAATTTTTTCGTCTTATAGACACTGTTGCGCGTCTCATTTATTACTATTATTATTTTTTTTTATTTCATGCTGCCAAGCGCCTACACTCATAATTAATGGATGTGAAATGCTTATTAGCAAGAACAGGAGGAGCTCCACGGGCCAACCGATCGGTATAGACGTGTGAAGGAATCGTTTTTTTGTGAATTCCTACGCTACGACGACCATTTGGTTCTTTTTTTTTTCTTCTCTTATGTCTCACGCGCCCCTGAAACGTAAAATGAACGGCGTGATGGGACTTTTATTTCAAGAATCCTAATCAATGAATTAAATCGAGGGCGCGAGAGGAAGTGCTCCTAGTTTCTACTTTCGTGGCTCTCTTGCGCACGTTATTAAGAGAAGCTATTCATAGATCGAGATAATTATGTGTGGCGCGCACTCCACAACTCTCTCTCTCTCTCTCTCTCTTTGGAGATTTTTATTTATAGATGAATCAGGTTGCTTTACCTACGTGCAGGTTTATGTACTTCTACGAGATTCGTGTGGGTTGAGAAAAAGAAAAAAAAAATTTACCAGATATTAAATGATCAATTAAATGATAAGGCGATTGTCTTTTTTCAACGTTACAGATAAGAGAGAGACGCGCTTCAATTTCCGTGTTAAAAATGTATATCGGGCCTTGAAATCTGATTGATGATTATCGAGGGCAAGCGCGAGAGATTTCACTTGAAAAAGCTGTAAATTCGCTTAATGAACTTGCGTGAAGCACGTACTTTTTTTTTTTTTTTTTTTTTTTCATCTAAAAGTGTGTCTGATGCGTACACACAAACACACCCCTGTAACGGAGCTTTCGCAAGCCTGAAAGTATGTTGTTGGTATTAAAAAGAAGATAAAAAAACTTTTATGGAGCAAAAAAAAGGGTGTATATAAGAATTCGCGAAAAGTCTTAATTATCTTTTGACGACTGAGAAAAAGAAAGTGATGAAGCCAACCAACTCCAATGAGCATTCGAGTTGCATACAATTTCTACATTAACTCGAAAAAAATTATATACGAGCCGCGCCAGAGTATTCAGCAAACAACATTATTACGTATCTTTTCTGACTTTTTCCATGCAGATGCACAGTTAAGACAGGAAGTGAAGGAGAAGAGACGAAAAGGGTATTCATCACAGCGCGCCGAGCTTCGTTTTCAACCTAATGTTACTTATAACAATTTTCTTCGCGTACACAAATGAGATTTATGCCCTCGGTTCTTTGTGTTGCTCTTTCTTTTTTTCTTTTTTTTTTTTTTTTTTTGGCTCCTGCATCTGCACGAAGATGCATAAAGGAAGGGGATCCTGAAAAAGAAAGAGACTCGCGAAAAAAGAGAGATTCCGGGGTCTGACGACCGTGGGGGTATGTAAAAGTCTTTTCTTCCGTGGAGGGCATAAAATTTATTCTTCTCGTTTGCTGATGTTTTTGGACTGTCGTTTTTTTTTTTTTTTTTTTTTTTTTTTTTTTTTTTTTTTTTTTTTTTGCTTGCCTTTCAATTATGAATTTGTAAGTCATTATTAAGTATGGTAAATTCGACAGATATCGGAGACAATTTATGCGGTACAAGTGTAATTCAACGATCGGATCTGTTAATTTACGACTACGTAAATTAATTCTAGCTCGCTCCTGAGGAATTTCGCTGTTTCAAAGAATTTTCGAGCAGGTATTTACTAGGTGTGAAGTTTTTTTTTTTTTTTTTCATTTTATTGCCGTCCAAAATCGATTTTTTAATGATGAAATTCTTAATAATCTTGGTACAACGAGTTAAAAAAATACATTTACATAACTGCCGAAAATTACAAATCAGTGAGTAGAATCAAAAATACCTAAAAAGTTTTTTTTCCAGTTAAAAATCCAAAGACCAAAATTTTTACACAAACATATAGCTCTGCGTGAAGGAAGTAATCGATTAATAACAATACGAATGAAAAATAACAATTAAATATCGTAAAAAAAAACATGAAACATTGAATGAATTTTTCATTAAGCAAAAAAAATGTTTGATTTTCATTAACGTGTAAGAAACAGTCAACTTCGGCTTGATACACGTAAATTAGTAAATATTCAACGATTCTTGCAACGAGACTTACTGTAAGTCTAGCCTAAATGAATCATCAAAAGTAATTGGTACAAAACAAAAAAAATTGGAGCTTAACCAACGACAAGGGGGAAAAATTCCGCGAGCCTGAAAATTGTATGAAAAGTCAAACAACAAAAGCATATCATACGAAGGTGCACAGCTAAGGGCAAGGCCAAGAGGATCGCGTGTCGGCATCACCGCCGCGCTGCAACGACTATAATATCCTATAACACCCGAGCCCTCGAACGAAAACGTCGCGACTGCCGCTGCACGGGCGCACATAATTCATTGCGCTAAACGAGCGCCACTTCGCCGCATCGAATTAACGACCGCGTAGCTGCTCGCCTGCAACCTGCCTCCACTTTTTTTCCCTTTTCTTTTTTTTTTTTTTTTACCCTCCCCAAACTCTTCGCGTTGCAAACGAGACGTTCCGTCCCTCTTATTTGTTTCGCCCCCTATCCGTATATTATACTTTCGTCTCGCTTCCTCATTTTTTATCGCGTTTGCGAATTTGCACGGCAGAGCACATACATACATATTTTTACACGCGATCTTGGACAAAAAAAAAAAAAAAAAGAGGAAAAAATTTCGGGGCACCAAATGAGGGTGTTCGTATTTTCCGGGACGATTTTTTACTCTTAACGAATTTACACGTCAAGTGTACAGTGCATACATATGGGTATATACATAAGTTTCGAAAGTACCGAGCCCTTATGCTCGTGCAACGAAATTTATACACATGCCGTGTCCGTTTTTACCCAAGTGTTGGAAGGCCCGAAGAAGAAGAGCTATTAATTAGTTAATTACTGCGCACCAGGTGTACTATATTTTTTCTATCTGACTGTGAAGTGTTTTGATGTATAGCGAGGGAATGCATTTTTTTTCCCCTTGGAGTCGCTGGAGAATTTGTCAGGTCCTACAGAACAGCCGCAGGTGGTTCAAATAGCGTGTATCCAGCATTTTGTAATATATATAGAAAAAAAAAAAAAAGAAGCGCTACTATACGACGTCTCGATACAGCAATTTTAGCGTCGTACTTGGAGTGACAATTGAGACACACACCCCCGTGACCACGTCGTTGTAGTAACGAGTCCGACTATCTACCACCCGACCCATATTGACGAACCTATCGCTGCGGATTCTTTATTCAGTGACCAAGAAAAATTTCACGTGAATAATTCTAAATAACTAGAAATTTGTGCATCAATCTACGTAAAGAACCACTCATTGTTAACGAGGGAAAAAAAAAAGAAAGGAAAATTGTTCCACATTAACAAACCTCGACGTAATCCAGCTGAAAGCACGTGGCTGATTGTACTCCTCTCGCGAGCGAGTGCATATAATTCGAGTGGGCTAAAAAGAGCTTTTTTTCTCTCTCTCTCTCTTTCCTCCCTCCTTCTCGTCCCTTATCGCATTCACAATTACAATCTTCGGGAAGATACGAGGAGGGGGTGAGTGAACGAGGGAAAGGCAGATAGGAGCACACCAGCCATTAATTAAAAATCCATCTTCATTCAGCGATCGCGAGAGAGAGAGAGAGAGTCAGTCTCCCGTACTCGTATACGCGAGCTTCCGCCGAGGCATGAAATCAGGTTTCGCGAGTCGATCCCTCCTCGCGTAACGATACGCATACCCCCATACCCCCCATTAAAGACGCGATACAGTAAAAAAAAAAAAAAAAACGAAGGAAGCAAAGAGAGTGAGAGAGAGAGGAAAAAAAAAAGTAATAATAATAAAAGCGAGTTGTAGGTACCCAACCAAAGGTATACGTACGTACAGGAATGAGAATGCAAGCAGCCAGAGATGGGAAGGACGATCGATTCGCAATGATTTCAGGGAGAGAGAGGAAGGGACCCACCAGCTCTTAACCCCTCGACCTTTTCGATTATTTCGGCGAGGGGGTACCACCGTCCCTATACACATCACACCGTATAACGCTCGATCTCGTCTCTCTCTCTCTCTCTCTCTCTCTCTCCTGCACCGAAATACCTCGAGCGCGCGAGCAATATCATCCGTGTGGGTGTGCACGTACACATGTACTTACTCGCGCGCCTTAAAATTAAGAGGGAGACGATGCGAGGGCTCTGCTTGTATATATGTGTCTCGTTTTATCTCAGCGCCGAGCCCTCCGTATAGGATTTTCTCGTCGAGAATCCGCGCTTGGGCTTTAAAGTAATGCTCTCCTTTCGTTTCGCCCTGCCTCGTTGTACGTGTCCCGCGAACGATTTCAATTTGTTGGATTGGCGACGTGCATATATATTTACACTTTAGGAGTCGTAACGATAGATTTGTCGGGTTCGTATTTTTCCAAGGGCCAAGGGATGCTGTTTTATTACTGTATATAAATGTGTGTTGTTCGCCATGGTATAAAGTGTAAGCTCTCTTAATGAAATGACCGAGAAATCGGTAACATGGAAATCGAAGCGAATACCAATTAGGGGACAAGGGGAGTTTTTTTTTTCAACCAACAAATCATGGGTGATAAAAAATTTCCGTACAATTATCATTTCTCAGGTCCGTTGACGCGCATTACGCCGATTCAGTTTTAAATTTCCCACGTAACACGTTACACACACCGATAGTGGACGAAATTTCATGGCTCGGATGCTGCTCTAAAGATCGTTATCTTACCGCGGATGAGTTTTCCGTGAAAACCGTTACATTTCGGGAGCTGCAGAAGTGAGCGCAAAGGAAAAAACGAGAAAAACCCGCACGGCCTCATCTATCGTGTCCGTAATTATTTAAATTACGACTCAAATTATGCAAAACAGCTTGTAACATAGCTCACAATCTCAACGTAACGTATTCATTTATTTTCTAATTATGTAAACACGATAAACGCACACTCCGAGGGTTATTTACATAATATTTTAATTATCAATTTGGCGCCGATTTCGTGCAAGTAAGAATTTACCCCTCAATACTCATGGTAAACCCGAGGCTTTAACTTTCCCTCCTCTGTTGTATTCGTAATAGGTGTACTTATATTTACTTTACAAATTGTGATTACTTCAAAATTCATATTCTAGTACTGCGTACTGTAATTTTGTATGGTAAACTGAAACCACTAGGGTAAGTATAGGAGCACATCGCCTTGTAAAAGGTTCAACCTACCCCTATAACGATAAAAAGGTAGACCTTGTCACCCATGATATACCCTATACGACGAGCTATCTGTATACAAGCTGATGTGCATAATATTATCTACCCTCAGTTTGTACACCTACTTACTTTGTGTACAAATGATAGTAAACCCCTTAGGTAAAGGGAACAAAGAAAAAAAAAGATCGGGTCTCGTGCGCGTACCTTTGCATTCGTTGGCGTCGCGAGCGGTGGCCCTGGCCCAGGGCCGATCGAAGTAAAACGACTTGCACTTCTCGCAGTCGCGGCCCGCGGTGTTGTGCCTGCACTCGCACGCGAGCTGGCCGTCCTTGTCGGGGCTGCACTTGGCGGCGTGGCCGTTGCACTTGCACCGCCCGCCGACAGCAAAGTCCGAGACCGCGTAGTGATGGGCCAGACTGACGCCGTTGTTGTTGGTGCCGCCGTTGGAGTTACTGCTGATGGTGGTCGAGGGCACGGAGACGAAGCTCATCTCCTGGAGCTCGAGGGCGTCGTTGCTCTGAAGCTCCTGGGGCGAGAGGACCTGGTGCACCGACGGGCCCGCAGTGGCCAGCGGATCATCGACAGCACCGCTCCCAAACAAGAGACTATTGGGCAGCTTGCCCTGACCCTTGAGCTTCACCATCTCGTCGCGCTCGCGCTTGGCCATCTCCTCGAGGCCCAACACCTCGTCCTCGTCCTCGTCCTCCTCCTCGTCGTCGTCCTCGTCCTCGTCCTGGCCTCGGGTTGCACCGTTCTGAGCGTTGTTGCCACCGCTGCTCGGCTGGGGCATGTGTAGCCGATTGAAAATCACTCGGATGTCGGTGGCGGTGACCCAGTCCTGGAGCACCGGCGAGTTGTCAAAGTCCGCGGCCGAGGGTCGGCCCTCGAGGGTACTGAAAGCTATGCGACCCACGGGGCCTAGACCATCGCCACCGGTGTAACGATGGCTATCGGTGCAGCGGGCCTCTTGCTCGTTGGCCTTGGTTATGCTGGCGCGGTTTGGACGCCCGTAGACCTTCTTGCAGAGCGACGAGTAGAACTGGAAGGGCTGCCAGGTCTTGCCGTAGTCGGTCGACTTGTAGATGGCGATGGAGTCGGGCTTGGCCGCACGGGGACAGAATTGGAGGCTGACGTAGGTCAGCTCGTACTTTTTGCCGAGGCTCAAGGTGAGGGTGACGTTGTCCGGGGGCGCGGAGAAGCTCTGCGCCGAGACGAGGGGCTCGCTGCGCCAGCAGGTCACGTTGTTCGGGTTGTTGAGGTCCGTCAGATGGGAGGCGGGGAAGCGCCGCCTGGGCACGCTGTCGTCGCACACGTGGCACTGGCCACCGGCCGGTGAGGCCGCTGCACCGTTTTGAGCCGCTGCACCGGTCGGGGGAAACTCCGAGGCGTCGCAGTAGCGAGTCGGGCCGCTTATGCCGCAGGTCGAGGAGGCGACGACCGTGCGCTCAAAGGCGGCGTTCACAAAGTCGGGGATGCACCGGCGAGGGCGGTCCTCGTCGTAGCAGGGATCGGCGGGACTCGACTGGCTCGAGAACATCTTCATGAACATTTCATTGCCCGCGAGAGTGGCAGTGGGCCAGAGCACCGCGAGACAGACGAGCGCGAGCCACGGCCCGAGCGCTCCTCGCCTGTCCGGCATCTTCGCGTCGTTGATCACCCTTGTTGTGTCTACGGCTACCTCTTTTACCAACTATTGGGTCTCCAAAATACGGACGATGCTCCTTCCTCGCGCGACTACGTTGGTCGTACGTCAAAGTCTATTACTTTTTTTGCGGTGTGCACCACTCTACTTTGGAGGGTGAAAAATGTGTTTTCCAACGAGAGAGCACCCGACAGCTCTTTTCGGGGAGATATGCTCCCTCGGCACTTTACGCTCGCGCGACTTTTCGGCGATTCATGCGCTGTGACGTTGAGTTCCTGCAAGGGGTGGGAGGGGGCAAATGCAACAACTTAGGGTCGCGTCATGATGGCGATTGGAGAAGCAGATCAGCGAGCGCGAGACTCCCGCGGGGCTGCCGATTGTCGCGCACACCTATACCGATCTTCTCCCTTACCGATCTCGAGTGGCGCTCACTCCTCGCTCCAAAATTCGCACATAGCTCAATCGTTACATTCCACCGGGTCGTATATTTATTGCAATTCTTTTGCACTTTCACACTCGTCAACCAACAAATCCACAATGTACCCCACAACGATCGGTTTCATTCACAAGATCGGCTACTTGCGATCGAGTCACACTCACGCGTATTTTACACGTATGCCGATTCGCCACCCGCGCGATTATTTCCGAAAGAAACGAAGCGACGATCGCGTGCTTGCAACCAAGAAGCAGGGCTCGCGAGGTGATGCTCAGACAATGGTCAGAGCAGAGTCCGGCCGGAAAACACTCGCTCCGCACTGGCGGCTAGCCGCTAACTAAACTCGCCTTGCCCGCCGCTTGGCTTGCCGACTGACTCTCTTTCTCTTTCTCTTCTTTACGGCGGCGCTGGCTGACGCTTTTACTACACTATAGAGGTAGGCAGGATAGGTACATATATATATAGACGTGTGGTACATTATACGCGCAGTGAGAGCAAGAGATGCTGTTCTACGGCGGCGCATCCGAGTTACATGTATCACGACACGTGTGTGCCCCCGAGACACTCTCTCTCTCTCTCTCACCATGTGTGTAGGTGTGTAAAATAATGCATAGTGTTGCGTTGTATGTACGAAGGTGTGCGCGCGCCGGTAAGCAGTGGTGGCCTCCCTCTCCAAACCGACCCACAAGCTCACCCTGCCTGATGCCTCTCTTTTTGCTCTCAGCGCGCAGCATCCCAGAGACTCACTTTCTGCGCGCCGCCGGTTTTCTGGATACTATTGTCGTCCTCGTTTATCTCTATTTTTCTCCACCCTCTTTCTCTCTCACGCGTTCTGTTTGCGTGTACACACGAGGCTAAAAACCTGTTTCGACAATTTTGTTTTTTTTTGTTTTTTTTTCGCGATCGCAAAATCACTCCGAGGAGCTCGCGCATCGGACGAAGAGAGAAATCGGCGTAACTCGTGAGTGTGCGTGCGTGCGAGTTTAGATAGCCGAAATCCAGTTTTCGGACATTTAGGGAAAATATTGCCGGCGCTCTCGATCTCTGATCGGTAATGACTTGGATAAGCGCTCGGTTTGTGTGTATACCGATACGAGCTGGTTTATGAGCTCGTGAGCTTTTCATTGATGGGTACGGGTAACTGTTACACAAGTGTGTCTTATGGTGTTATGAAATTTCGTTCACCACGATTATTGTCTTCAATTTGATCGATAAAAAATCGGTACTACGATCGGTACGCGCTTTCGTTCCGTGCGTTTGAGATTTTTCATTTTTGTATAAAAATTTAATCATTGGACGGATTAAACTGATTTATTTTCGCGAAAACGAACGTTCCTCGTGCACAAAAAGAAATTACGTGCAATAACGCGATTTTATCGTTAAGCGCGATCAAATTTCACAAATTAGAGAGACACGTCCGAAAAATATTGGTTTTTTTCCTTCAGACACGAGATTCCTTGTTGCGACTTTCACCAATCTCAAAAATCACTTAAAACTGTAGCTCTTTCACTATATTACGTGTACGAACATACATGCAATGTGGAGATGTGTCTCTTTAAATAAAATAAAAAGATCTGAAACATGTACAGCACTTGCAAGATTTTGAGAAAGTATACCGGCTACGTTCGTGTGTGCAGGGGTACGGAAGGATAAAAAGGTCCTTTAAACACAGAAACGACGCATGTGACGGATGATTTTCGCGGGTCTCGTAATTTTTTTACTGCCCATCGTTTCTGAAATGCCGCGTACAATACAAACTCGAGTTTGCTCCTCGCATCAGATGTACAGTACAGATTACAAGCCGATCCATCTCTCACGTTCTGTCGTACACGCTGTAGTATGATTCGCAGCGCATTGTTACGACGAGAGGACTTTGAGAGCCGATCGATCACTATCGTTTTAATAATCGCGATACGTGTCACGTATACATCACTGTATTATACGCATACGTGTGCACGCGTGTGCTTGATGGTGTCTTGAATATTAAATGTCTCATTTTGGCGGGGCACTCGATAAAGTTGCAAATTTTGCGCTTCTTAATTATTTTTTTTTTTTTTTTACATCCCCTGTGCACAATTCTGCAGGGGTGCTACCGATGAACCACAGATACTATTCGTGCTGTATCGGATATTTTTCTGGGTTATTAGGACAGTATTATAAGTAATTAACTGCATCCATTTTGGTATAAATTAAAGCGCCCCTTTGTTATTTATTGGAATGAAAAACGAAATTTACATTATACTACACAGCTATGCAGAAGCAGAGGAAGTTCGAATTGGACATAAATTTTAATTGCTCGTAAACCGAGCAAAGTTGGCCTATTCAAGTTTTCTCGTTTTAAATCTTAACAATTTCAAACGCCGACGACAGTGGGTGATGGGGGGGGGGGGGCTTAAAATTTTTCGCCTCGCGAAATAGGGCGCAATGAAAAAAAAGTCGCCCAACTTTTTCCGCGCGCTGCCATGAACCTGCTAATATTCCGCGCCACGGAGTATGTATTTGTACTTATGCGAGCGCATTTTACGATACTGTATTGCTCTGTAGGAAAGTTAAAAGTTACCGTGAGGATGAAGTTGTTGCTGAACTCTATTATGAGTACCGGAATTACGTACAGTATACACTTTAATTTTATACTTATTTTTATGTTGGTATTTACCCTGATTGCAGGGCATACTTATCCTTAGACGAGTATAATTTTTGTCCTGCTCCAAAAAAAGTTTCTTCTTGAATATACGTGGGCCCTTTCTCACTGAAACCTATTAATTTTAATCTCGTTGAACGAGATTATTTTAATATCAAAATCATCGGTAAAATTGGAAAAAAGTGTAATTTTTGGTTGACTCGGAAATTTAAATTTAACTTTTGATTTTTTTTTTTTTTTGTTTTTTTTTTAGTTTGGTTGTACAGTATCGATGGAATTTTCAAATAAAGTTGAGAAAAACGAATAAAGTATACAAATATATTGTTGGTATAGGAGATGTTAATCTCTGTCTTGAGTAAACTGTGAAATTAAAGTGGTGTACAATAGACGTTTGTGTAATGACGTATAAGCAATTTTCGCAAGTTCTGACCTTCTTCCAGGTTGTAGTATTTTTTTTTTTTTTCATCTTCATTTATGCCAATTATACTTTTAGGTTTTAATAATATTTTTGAGTGACAAATTTACACACTTGAAAGATTTTTCTAATAAAAAATAACCAAAGATATTATTAAAATAATAAAAAAAGGCAAGTTTTATTGAATTTTCAAATCAAAACCTTCACTATTTTATAAATTAAAATTTAAATATTAAACAAAATTAATTTCAACGAAACAGAACAAGAAAAAAAAGAAAAACCTTATCATTTGGATTGTCAGGAGAAAAAATCACAACGCTCCTTTGTGATCTAACATGATTTCTAGCTCTGGAAAAAAAAAAAAAAAAAAAAAACCGGAAAAAAGCTACACCGGAAAAAGGAACTGCTCAAACGCACACCGTAATTACAAGTCGAGTTTTTTCCTTTCCCCCAACAACGCACAGCTACCCATCTCACCGTACGTCTCGACCCCATCTCTTTTTTTCCTCCCATCCCCCTTTCGCTACGCGGAAAGACAGAGTTTTCCGCTTTTTATCCCGTCATCTCCGCGAAAAGGTACACGCGCGCACGCACACGACAAATGGCATCAACGGCGGTCCAGAGATCTCTATCTATTTTTTTTTTTTTTTTTTTCGGCGCTACTGGCCGAAACGAAATGTCCTTTCCCGTATAGGTGTGCGCGGAAACGAGGAAAAATACCAGCTCTGCCGACTAACGCCAGGAGGGAAGGCTAAAAGGTCCTAATTGGCCCAGGACAGCGGAAACGCGGATGTATAATCCGGTTGCGTGTTGCTCTGAATTATTAAAGTAAAAGCTCTACGGATTACGGCTCCTCTGGTTCTTCGAGGATTTCCCAGTTGTTGATGTTTTTGTTTGTTTTGAATTATTGTAATATCATTTCAAAAAAACAATGTGAGCAATGTATTAGCAAAAGTTAATTTCGACTCGATATAAATCGTAACGTAGTACTTAACGCTTTGACGAGAAAATCGTCTTTCGAGCACACGTGCACTCCGCCATGCACCAATCGTGGCGAGCAATAATGGCAGTGCAGGCGGTATATATGTATATACAGTCGAGGAGGATCCGCAAGGAGGAGGGAACTATTTCAATCAAATAAACACGGAAAGCGTCGGCTGCGGGCTCCTTTAATGAGTACTCGGTAGTTCCCTCCGCGAGTTGCAATTTGAAACGATCACAAGTACAGTCGGGGCACAAGTGCTCTTGTAATCCGAAGCTCGAGCCGTCCGACTATACTCTCGAATAAGGAGGAGCCGCTGGTGCCTCGGTATATACGTACATCCCACACCTCTCTTATTAACACTGCGAGAGAGCCTCCCCCCTCTCTCTCTCTCTCTCTCTCTCTCTCTGTCTCTGATGGTATAGTAATTAACTCGTGAATAGCCGAGGCGTGACTGATACTAACTTGGCGAGGGAAAAATTGATACCGGAGTACTGCGTTTCTTACTGTGGCCGCTGATAACATTTTTCAACTCTTTTTTAAAATACTTTTTAGGCAACACCTCAAAGATTCCCGTGTTTCGTAAAAATGGATTTGACATTCAACGAGTCCACCGAACAGCTACAAACAATAAGAGCCTGTGTAATTTCCATTAGAAATTCGAGTCTCGATTCATTTGTACAAATGAAATATCCCATGCGAGTAAGTTTGTAGTCTTTGATCGCGTGTTTCTAGTTTTCTGAAAATTCCATCGCATCGTTTTCATGTCCGAGAAACGCGTACATCTATTTCTCAAAATAGAATGTAATGAAGTAACGACGCTCGAGGCTCCAACAAGCCAATCAGCTAATATCACAAAATTATCGGCACTAGGTGCAGAGAAACTTTTTCCCTTGCATCATGCGACTGATAATTGGTAAGAAAGTAATCAACTCAATTAAAGGTAGGGAAAATCAGAGGAAGAAATGAAAAAAAAAAAACACTCGTGCACCCAAGCGGTCTCTTCTCACACCGTGTTACACCGTGGGACCGTGGGATGGTACGACTCCTCGCGTGTCGAGGATTTCACGGTGGAGTGCAAACATTTTACCATACATATAAGCAAGTGAGTCTTTCTCCTCGTGGCACTCCGAAGCTAAGACCGTGAAAAATTTAGCACCCTTGGTCAGCAGGTATGTATATACAAGTACATGGATCGGTCGGCTTGACAGAAAAGGCCCGCTTTCTTAATTCCCTCGATCCTTATTTTTTTATCGCCACGTACTTTGATATCCTTTCCTTTCCCGTGCTGATCCTTCTTCGTTGTTTATCGCCTTTTTTCGACAGGGACAGGCTCGCAAACATTTCGTGGACGTTTATGCACTCGCGTGGCCTAATCGGCGCTCGATTTTTAAGTGATTTCGCCGATAAAAGGTGGGAGGGCTCCCTCGACGGTGATGAGGATGTTTTTTTTTTCTTCTCTGCTCGTTGCAGCACAGCTTTTTCAAACCAAAAGAGGGAATTAAGTTCTGACGTGCGGCGTGTAAGAAAAATTTCGTGCGTCAAAGGCTTGATTGGACTTGACACATTTTTCTCTCTCTCTCTCTCTCTGTCTCCCGGTGCGTTCGCATGACTCATTCGTTGCGCAAAAGACTTTTTCATTAATTTCTCGATTACGGTCATTAAGCGTGATTTATTGGTAATTCATTCATTGGGAAAACAGTCGTTGCTTCTCGTTGTTATTAAAAATAAGAAAGTCGTCGGAAAATTTATTGCATTTTTATACACGAGTACGCCGCTTCGTACTGACCCAGAAAGTGGATTATTATTTTTTTTTTTTTAACAATCAGCCCTTGCGAGCCTGGGAAATATAAATTTTATTCAAAGTTAAATTGGATGAGGCATTTGACGAAAATAGAGTTGAAAAGTTGAATGGAATAATTTATTACCATCTCTTGTAATGGCCAGCCAGGGTCGGGCGCGACGCGATGTACCACGCGATTAAACATTCGGATCACTCGAATGAATTGAGACAACGTGAATGTGTTCCGCAATCGTCTTGCAGTACATAAACTCAATTGAACTTGGGTACGTAGTCGGCACATTACGCAATTTATGTCTCCAGTTCATCAGAGCAATGACGCCTCGTTGTTCGTTCGTAAGTTATTTATTGTTGAAGGAATGCGAGATGCTGTTTCTCTATAAAAATAACTAAAAGTACGCTGCTAAGTGCCTCAACAAAATACCTACTCGAACAGATAGTTCTGTTTTATTTATACATTGTTATTTTCAGTTTATTTAATAGTGGATCTAAAAAAAAAAAGAAAAACGTTTTTTTTTAATCTATTAAGACATTCATGTATAAATTTACCAGGACAATTTTTTTTTAATTTATATAAAAATTGTCAATAATGTTTGTGCAGTGTCTTTTCGCCCAAATGTATACAAAATTTCAAGGTATAGCTCAATCATTTGAACGAAATTAAATTAATTGTATTATTTTACATTATTTTTCCTATTACTCTAAGTAGACAAGAGTAGGGTACTGTAGAAAATAAAAAAAAAAAGCCATTACATTCCAGAGGAGCAAGTAAAGATACTTGGATACCTCGAGTGCGCGCATTTTTCAAATCCTGTCTCGTCGCTTCATTTGTGCTCGCGTGAGCGTGCAAGTATCGCCCAGGTACGGAAAGGAGCACAGCCCAGCCAACACACTCTCCTCCTCGCGTCTCCTCTCGCTCACTTGGTTTTTTTCATCTCTTTGCATCTCGTGCAGAGCAGCTCTCTTTTCGCCCTCACTCCGCAAGCTTGTGGGCTCAGGTATATGTGTGTGTGTGTGTGTGTACATATATGTGCTAAGTCACGCAAGCGCGCGACACGCTAAAATTCAAATAGAAATCCACGGAGAAGAGCACGAATAAAAAGATGGATGGAGACAAAAAGACATTGGCCGGCTAATGCATTCCCTTCTGTTTGGTGCATCCACTGGACTGAAGGGACAGTAGTCTGCAGAGCTTTTTCCCTCTTTCTCGGTGTACCACTAATTTGCCTTTCTAAGGCTTAGAAACGACACGAGCTCGCTCGTGAATTCATCATCACACGACGCCACGTATTACCCATCGAAGAGAACAATTTTACAAGAGAACTTCGCAGGGATTGAAAAATGATGAATAAAAAAAAACGAGCGAGCAAAGTCGACAGAGGAACAAAAAAAAAAAAAAAAAAAAAATCGGGAAAAAGAGAGGAAGAAAGAGAGAACGAGAAAGAGACTAAAGAGCGGGTCGAGGTGTGTGCGATAAACTCGTAATTACTCGTGGAGTCTCGGCTTTAATCAAACGCGAACCAATTAGCGGCGAATCGAGGTGGAAACCAAGAAAAGAAGAAGAAGAAGAAGGAGGTGGGACCTAATGAGCGAACAGTTTGTAATGCCGTTGTGCCACCTGGTTGTGGGTCAGTCCACACACAAACAGGGGGAATGAGAGCGAAAGATAAAAAGAAATGCAAATACATCATTCATCGGCTCTTTTTGTTTAATTTTTCCAAGCAATCAACCCATTAAGCTACGTGGACGAAGATCATTAATCGACGACTTTGAATGAAAAATATTTGGTTCTCATTTGAACATTTTGGAAATAATAAATCTTCAAAGTGAAGGATTTGGTAATTAAACAGAATTGTTTGTCACAGCGGTTTTACTATGACAGTCAGATTCAGCCGATGTATTTATATTTTCATTCAAATATTGAAATTTTATTTTTAAACAAATATATTTTCATGTACGAGTAATTCCAATGAAGTTTGGCTTCAACTTTGGAAAAGTATGGCTGCTGCCATGATTATACGCGAAGTGAAGACTGTACTCTTGAAAAATGTTACGAGTGGGATGAGAAATGAGTTATAAAAGTGGGCGAGCATCAGAGCTGAAAAATGAAACGAGTACTCGGTAGAAAAATATCCATGAAGAAGGGGAAAAGAGGATCGGCATGTAGCAGCAGTAGCAGAGAAAACGGGGACGACAAAAGCGTTGCAGCCACCTGTGCCTATACGCAATAATTGGGGCTTTTTCGTGAATTTGGCACAGCCTGTGCCTACTACGATCTGCCTAATATTCGGCCCGCTATTTTTCTCTTCCTTTCCTCTGCATCGACCTCCCTGCTCCCTCTCTTTTGCCATTTCATAATTTAGCAGCTACGCTAAATGCTGAGGGGAATACGTGACTTTGAGGAAGACGCGTTTGCCTTTGAGATGTATTTTAAGAGCAGAGTGCGAGTTTTATGGATGTTTGGATATTTTATGCCCCCAATATAGCTGCGTCGATGAACTTTAAAAGAGCAGGATGATTGAAAAAAAAAAAATATATATTATTATTATTTACTTGGAAATGTGTGTTTGTTTGTGAAAAAATTGATGGACGGTTAATAATTTTATGACTAACGTATTTTCGACAATCTTCGTTAATATTATTGAAAACAGTCGAGTCGTCACAACAAAATACAGGAAACAGTTAATTTGCACGTATACAATAAACAATACACTTTCCCGATTGACAATAAAAAAAAAAACGTCACCGCAAAAATAACAATGCACGCTCACTTGCCGCTATTTAATTTGTGCGACTCGCACTTTTTATCTTTGGGTTGTCCCCCCCCTCCTTGCGCACATTTCGTCAGAGAAGGAAAAGTGCAACGCGAAATGAAAGGAAGAAGAAACACAGAGAGCGTATGGGTCGAAAAAGACACACGCAGCTCGCGCAAAACAATTTCAAAAGCCCCGGCGGGAGAGGAATGTCACGGCTTGATTTGATTTTGATTCCGGAATCTTTTAATAAACTTTTTAACCTGCCCCTCGTCTTTGTTTTTTGCTCTTCTTTTTTTTTTTTTTTTTTATATCCCGAGGGTGCGGGGATCGAATATTCAAATACAGAAATTGTAGCAGGAGGTGAATTAATCTTTTTTTTGCTGTTATAGCTATTTTGTGCTTTTATTTTTAAATGTAAGCAAATCCTTTGTGCATATTTTTAATTTTTTTCTTTTTTTTAATCAACTCAAAGTTGTGTGCTAGTTTATCATAAATTTTTCATCCGAATCATTGATTTAATTTTTAAAATTTTTTTTTCACTATATTACTGACGATGAATATTTTTATATCAAAATTTGCTTGATTATGTACTTTGTTTCAAATATAATAAATATATTTATATGGTTGCTTTGCATACTTGAAAAAAAAACAAAAACAAAAACAAATAATGGTGTATCTTTACACGTACGTCAATGTCTATCGTTTAATCTTATTTTACCACAAAGTAATTTAATAAAGACAGGATTAACGCTTCGTGTAAAGAAATGAGTTTTGCAAAAAAGATTTTAAAAAACAGGTGGGTGGGGGGAGGGAGTTAAAAAAAGAAAAATGTATTTCAATTAAAGCTATAATCTGTTCCGATTGGAATCACTTAAGAAGCCATTTAAAATTCACCAGTGGCCGATTTACGCGTGAAAAATGACAAAGACAATGAATTCCCGCCCAAGACCGTAACGCACAGGGCACTCCATCCCAGCGCTACGCATTGTATATACTTAAAAATTAATGCCCCGCTCTCTCGAGCCGCTTCTTTGTACGCGCATCCACAATCAAGATCTCACTATTTCTTCCCTTCTTCGTCTTCCTCTTGTTTTCTTCAAACCTGCACGCGCCTCCCTATATAATATACGTACACACACACACACATATATATACGCAGACAAACCCGTATCCGAAAGCCGGGCACGCGAAACAAAGGAATAGTCAAATGAGCAGATATCAGGAATTAAAGAGCACTATCTTAATCCAGATCTCGTGCAGCGGCATGCCGCGGTGCTCGTTCAAACAAAGCCGGCATATATATATAGGTGCAGGTCAAAACAGAGAACGAGGTAAAAAAAGAAAGAAGTAAGTAGAAGGCTGAGATGGGAAAAAAAAGAGACACCTCCGCTGCCGGTGAACGCACAAGGAAACGTGCTCGTTCATTCATGCGAGCTGCCTCCTCGCGCAGACGTACACGCGCGTGTGGACTTTGATCCTTTTTTTTTTTTTTTTTTTTTTTTTGGTACCTACAACTGTTCGCGCCATAGGGAATGACTGCTGCGGTGATTTCTCTCGCGAAGGACGGCGGGAGGAATGAAACAAAATGATCTCGCGAGCGATCCGAGAAGGAACGGACGGAGAAAGGGGTTGGCTAGGATACGTGCCACGTGTGTGTGTATTTCGTATGCGCATGTATCGGGGGTACAAGGGCTTATTTTTTCTCTCGTGCAAGTGGAAGGGCGTCGTTGATTTGATTTTTTTTTCTGCTTTCGTGCTCGTTTTGTAAAAGCAGAGTGCCTCGAAGAAGGGAGTTGCTGTTGGAGGATCGATTTTTTTTTTGCTCCCCGCATGCTGATGGGTATTTTAATAGAATGCGAATATGATTGATTGAGGAAACATGCAACCACCTACTGGCTATCATGAGCTCGCACGGGGATGTGCGTTGGTTCATGAGTCGTCGGCTGTCGTGTGAAACGCTATACCTCGTGGAAATGAAATCTTGATAAACTCGTATGTATACGGTAATTAATTATTGGCTGTTAATGATATTGGTATTTCTCCTACACAAGTAACAAAATCTCGACAGTCGGACAGGCACCTTGAAGGACAATTTATGCAGTTACTGTAGTCAAAGAAAAAATAAAAAATAAAAAAAAATAAAAAAAAGAAGGGAAGAAAAGGTCTTTAATCTTTCAAAGTAGTGCGATGTATAATGACACACATACGGGCATTTAATCCCATGGCTGGGAAGCTGATCACGAGTGATTGTCGTGCCACTGCTCTCGACGCGCAGATTATCTCCTGTGTATTGTATGCATTACTTCATAGTCACCTACACGTTTTGTTCTTTTCTTAGCTCTTTTATGCCTTTGTGCCATTTTATCAATGGGCAAGTGCTAGTTTCATGCTGGATCTTTTTTTTTATCTCATGACGGATGGATGCTTCCGAAATTTTTCAGGGAAAGGGTGTGTTGGATTTTTGAAGGTGAGGGGCTTAGATATATTATGACTAACAGTTTAAGTGTTTGCAAGAGCTTTCGATTTATTTTTAACACGTGGATCGTTATGCTAAAAGATAACTTGGCAGGAATGTAGACTAGAGTATTGCGAGGCACCACATGTGCTGTATGCGAAAAAACAAGATTTTCATGACGCAGCAGAATTGGGATTTCCAGCAATTCGAAATAACAATTTTTTTTTTTTTTTTTTTCATTCGTACAAATCCAAGTGCATCGTGATATTTATAAGATAAGTCTTTATTTGTATAAACGCTGATGAGATTCTCAATTGTACATCGTTTCCAACTGAAATAATAAATTATCCAGTCATAGTGAAATTTCATCGCCATGTCTCAAATGTTATTTCAAGTGGTGTTTTCGATAACCTTATATTTGTATCGTATTCAATCTTTACAAAGCACGTAAATTATTTTTACTTTGTCTGAACTTTCAAACAATATTTTAGAAATTGCTACACCATCAGAATACATTGAATCAGTATATGTTTATTTTTATTCGTAGAACTCTTATAGTCTCTTGAACATGTCTATTCTTAAGATTTTTGTTTATACTTTTACACATTTCGATGAATATAATTACGTAAAGTCGTATGATTCTTCATTTTACTATTTTAACTATTCTTATACCATAAAATCTGTAAAAATGGCATTTATTTACCCACACGTTATTGTTAAACATCACCCGCTCATAATTTAAATACCAATAATCGTGCTTTGAATAGAATATTACGCTGAATAATATATTTCATTTTTACTCTAGTTAGGTATAATTTTAACTTGTATTGTGACGATTTCAATTTCATTTCAATACAAGAACGATAAATATTACGAAATTTTTGTTCTCTGCATGCATGGAGCGAATGATAAAGAAATTAACTTAGTCTGCACTAGTACTGTGTCAACAAATAAGTTTTGTACTGAAGACTTATTTAAAGAATATTGAACAACTTTAAAACTACAAGTTACACTCAGTATTTCGAATAAATAAAATGAAATTGACAAAAGTACTATGTTTACGAAAAACGTGCGATAAATAGCTTGACCCTTACAGAATGTACACCAATATTTTTTTCAACATCACTGCAATTACTAAAATATGATTTCTAATTTTAAGCTGTTACAAAATTTAACGATAAAATTCCAAAGTATAAAAATACCAAGATTTAAATACTGAAAAATAAATATTGTTTTACGTTAATTACTTTTAAATATTTAAAATTTTTACCATGTCAACCACTAAAACTGTAACATTGAATATCTTTTTATTTATTTTTTCTCTTTCGTATTTTGCAAATGTACGTCAACAGTAATGCTTTTATCAGTTAATAACACGCTTCATTGAAATTTTCGAAAATAATAATTTTCATATAAATACCTCCATCAACTTTTTGAGTTCCATTCTCAATCAGTACATTCAACAGATTGTATATTATATATACCCATCGAACAATATATAATATACAATTTATATTATACAATAAAAATCATGATTGTCAAATCAATCTTCGTCGTTTTTCTAGCTACAGCAGTATTGGTGAGTAACGTTTATAACATTATTTACTATCCATAGTCTACAATTAAATCAAATGTATAATATTTAATCGTCATTATTTTATTTTCAGTGCCACCCTCTTCATTTAATACCAAAGGTAAGATGTGCATTACGAAAATTGCCAATGTATAATAAAATTAAATAAAAATATTTTGAAAAATAAAGTATACAGAATAGAGAGCTATTGCAACTTATGAATATAATAATTATAATTAGCAATCAGTTTTAAACATTATTTACTATATGTAACATTTTTGGTGTTTCAGGTAAAGTTAAACAGCAAAGTAGATGTGAACGCAGATACAGGAAGTAATGTAGATGTAGTTAGTAAGATAAAATCAACAGTTGAAGTGAACGCCAATACTAAGTCAAATGTTGTTGTTGACGCAAGGGACAATACACATGTCGCAGCAAATGCCAAAGATTTGGCTAATCTAAGCATCAAGGGAAGACACAATTCAAACGTAGAGGCTAACGCAGACTCTAAATCTAACACAAAAATCGAGGCCGTCCATGAGTCACAGGTAGACACCAATGCTAGAAACAGTGCAAATCTTGACGTACTCAGTTCCCAATCGTCCAAAGTCGGTGCCAATGCAGATTCCGAATCAAGTAGCAGAATTGAAGCTAATTTAAACTCACAGGTAGACGCCAATGCCAAAAACAGTGCCAATCTCGACGTACTTAGTTCAGACGCGTCTCGTGTAAGCGCCAACGCTGATTCCAAATCCAACACGAGAATTGATGCCAACCACCACTCACAAGTCGATTCCAATGCCAAAAACAGTGCCAGTCTCGACGTACTTAGCTCAGACGCATCTCGTGTAAGCGCCAACGCTGATTCCGAATCCAGCTCGAGAATCGATGCCAACCACCACTCACAAGTCGACTCCAATGCCAAAAACAGTGCTAATCTCGACGTACTTAGTTCCAAATCATCTCGTGTAAGCGCCAACGCCGACTCAAAATCTAAAACAAGAATTGACGCTAACCGAAAATCACAGGTTGACGCTAATGCTAAAAATAAGGCAAGTCTTGACATACTTAGTTCTAAATCATCCCGGGTCGGTGCTAACGCTGATTCCAAGTCCAACACGAAAATCGATGCCAACCGTGAATCGCAGGTTGACGCCAACGCCAAAAACAGTGCAAACCTCGATGTACTTAGTTCCAAATCGTCCCGTGTCGGTGCCAATGCTGATTCCAAATCTAACACGAAAATTTATGCAAACCTCAAATCACAGGTTGACGCCAATGCCAAGAATAGCGCGAACCTCGATATACTGAGTTCTGAATCATCTCGTGTGGGTGCAAACGCCGATTCTAAATCCAGCAGCAGAATCGAAGCCAATGTGAACTCGCAGGTCGATGCTAATGCCAAGAATAGCGCGACTCTCGGCGTACTCAGTTCTAAATCATCTCGTGTAGGAGCAAACGCAGATTCTAAATCCAGCAGCAGGATCGAAGCCAATTTGAAATCAGAGGTCGACGCTAATGCCAAGAACGGTGCCAATCTTGACGTGTTTAGCAGCGAATGGTCTCGTGTGGGTGCTAACGCGGATACCAACTCCAACACCAAGATTGATGCTAACTGGGTATCTGACGTAGACGCTAATGCCAAAAACGGTGCAAACCTAGACGTATGGAGCAATGACTGGTCACGCGTTGGTGTTAACGCTGATTCAAAGTCAAACTCCAAGATTGATGCAGGTTGGGTATCTCAAGTAGACGCTAATGCCAAAAACGGTGCAAACCTCGACGTCTTGAGCAACGAATGGTCCCGTGTGGGTGCAAACGCGGATACCAACTCCAACACCAAGATTGATGCTAACTGGGTATCTGACGTAGACGCTAATGCCAAAAACGGTGCAAACCTTGATGTGTCAAGCAGTGACTGGTCTCGTGTAGGTGCAAACGCCGATTCTAAATCCAACACTAAAATAGAGGCCAATTGGGTGTCGCAAGTCGATGCTAACTCTAAGAATGACGCGACTCTCGATGTAATAAGCAATGACTGGTCCCGTGTGGGTGCAAATGCAGATTCAAAGTCAAGCTCTAGGATCGATGCTGGTTGGGTATCACAAGTTGATGCTAATGCCAAAAACGGTGCCAGTCTTGACGTATTGAGCAACGATTGGTCTAATGTGGGTGCAAACGCTGATACCAACTCTAACACCAAGATTGATGCTAACTGGGAATCACAGGTCGATGCTAATGCTAAGGATGGCGCGAGTCTCGATATTATAAGCCACAATCTCGCTTCTGTAGCTGCTAATGCTGGTAGTAATTCAAACTCTAGAGTCTCTGCCAACAGAGGAGGTCAAGTTGGGTTGAATGCCAATCGCAGAGCTAATGTCAATATTGTAGTGGAAGATTAATGATATTTGTTAAGTTTACGTACGACGATAATTTTTGAGAAAAATAACATGTTTTATCAATTTTATGTATTCAATAACTAATGCAGTTTGTATAACACAAGATGTTTATCGGCAATATTAATAAAATACATATTTATTTTAATTTCATCCCTCATTCATTTGATATTTCCTTACAGGAAGATCCTCATATTTGACGCACGAAAGAAATATTCTTCCCAGTTCTTTTATCTCTTCAGATTTCAAGAAGTTTTGGTGCAAGCCGTTTATTCAGGAAAACTATAATCACTCTTCAAAAAATGAAAAAAAGGGGTGGAGACGTAATTACCATTAAATGGTTAAGCGAATTTAAAGATACTTAAAGTATGCAGAGGCATAGTAATTAAGTAATTCCGTGATCAAACTAATCAGATTTTAGATATTATATTCGATTCAGCCAGAATAACGCGCACGTACCAAAAATAATTATTGCTAGCCAGACAATTATTCAATAACTTTCAATAGCATAAATAAATACCCAGCAAAATACAACAGCTCATAAAATGTAAGTGTCCCAAAAACTTTTGAGACAACTTTATTAAGACATTAAAAGTAGCGAACATTAAGCTATCGCATAGAAGGCACAATCATTATGATGAATATTAATGACACTGTTTACATACAAAATGTTTAAACATAACTGCAATACCTTTAACTAACATTGAAAAATATAATTTATAGGTAAGTATACTTTCAGGCTATTTTGTTACACGTGTAAAAGAAAATAGAGCAGAAAATTATTTGTACTAATTTTACAATCATTTGAAAGTATACATTCTTGTGTATCGCTGGAGGTATGTAACTTTACAGATGAACAAGTAATTATGTTAAAGCTATGCTCGTTGGAATGGCAGCATATAGACACAATGTGTACTTTAAAAATTTGAGATAGTAGTAGCATCTTTTAAAAAAAGTATGGCAAAAAAATTTAGTTTCGAATTTTTTTATTTTTATTTGTCGTTTGGCTCATATATTTTAAATGGTAGCATCTTTCAATTTTGTGAGTTTGTTTTTACTTAAGGGGGCCTATTATCTTTTTGAAAGTTGAATCTTTGCACCCAGATATTTGACCATTGAAAGCTATGATAAAATAAGACTCAACAAATCTATAATTCGAATTTCAGGGCATGTTACCCACAAAAATTAAAAAATAAAACTCAATAAATATTCAAAATTTAAACACAGTTTTCATGGGGTTTTCGAGATTTTGTACCAAAAGTCGTAGCTTTTTTCGGCTAAAGGTTGAGCTACACGCTACAAAAATTGAAATTAGATAGTTGAAATAATCCTCGTTCTAATTAAATCGTGAATGTCAAAGGTTGTCCAGCGAAAAAAGAAATATAAGCTTAGAAAGTCCAAGCCAGAGGTTAACTTCGATTTAACTTTTACGTGCAAGCCCGGAAGATTTCAACATCTTTTTTTTTTAATTTTTTTACTACAAGATTGAAAATGAACTGAAATTGAAGTTATGCTACTTCAAGTTAATTAAGAATAAGTTATGCCAATGTAATATTGAACTTCGATGAAAAAAAAAGTTAATTTGGAAATAAGACTAAAAGATTCTTTAACATTAAGAATATGTAGTAAATAGCTAGTAAATAGAGGGCGTAATAAAGACACTAATGGACTTGTAATGATGTATACACATGATGTATACACATAATTTATTGACATTCGGTAACTTTGATTTAAATTATTTATAAATTCATAGTATTCAGTGAAAAATATGCAATACAAATTTTACATAATAACATCAAACTATACTAATTTTTAGGCCTCAGATATAACTAATTAATCAGAGGCTTCAATGTTAACAATTGCCCTCTTATCGGCATTTAATCCAACTTGGTTTGCAATCTGAGCATTAACTCTGGAGTTAACTTTGCCACCAGCATTTGCAGCTATAAAAGCATATTCAGCTCCTTGGATGTCAAGGTTTGCGCTTTTCCAAGCGTTTGCTTCAACTTGTGTATTTAAGACTGCATTAATTTTCGCATTAGCCTTGCTATCCAAATTTGACGCAACAGTTGACCAATTCTTGCTTAATACGTCGAGGTTACTGCCACCCTGGGAGTTGACATCGATCTTTGAGCCCCTATTTGCATCCAGTTTAGAGTTGGAATTGGAATCAGCATTGACATTAATATCTGACCAGTATTTACTCATGACATCTAGATTGGCACCACCATTAGCATTTGCACCAACTGTCGATTTTCTGTTAGCTGTAAGTTTCGAATTAGCTTTAGTATCAGCATTAGTGTTAACACTTGACAATTTACTACTCCAGACATCTAGATTAGCCCCACCATTAGTGTTGGCGGCAATTGACGATTTTATGTTGGCCATAAGTTTGGACTTTGATCCAGTATCAGCGTTAGCATCCACATCTGACCAGTTATTACTCGAAACATCTAAAATGGCACCACCATTGGCATTGGCGTCGATTGTCGATTTTCCATTGGCTGCAAGTTTAGAGTTGGAGTTGGTATCTGCGTTGACGTTCACATTCGACCCTTTACTACTAACGACATCTAGATTAGCACTATCCTTGGCATTGGCGTCGATCGATGATTTTATGTTGGCCGTTAGTTTGGAACTTGACCCAGTGTCAGCGTTAGCGTTTACATTTGATCCTTTACTACTAACGACATCTAGATTAGCACTACCCTTGGAATTAGCGTCAGTTGACGATTTTATGTTGGCCGTAAGTTGAGAGTTCGATCCGGTATCAGCATTAGCGTTCACATTTGACCAGTTATCACTCAAAACGTTCAGTTTGGCACTAGCCTTCTCGTTCGTGTTGATTGAAGATTTTCTGTCGGCTTTAAGTTTGGGACTAGATTTAGTATCTGCATTAGCGTTTATATCAGACCAGTTATTACTGGATACATCTAAACTGGCTCCGCTTCCAGCGTTAGCTTCAATTGAAGATTTTCTGCTTGCCTTAAGTCTAGAGTTAGACTGGTTGTCAGCGTTAGCTGCAATACTGGAATGGTCTCTTGCTTCAATAACTATGTCGGCATTGGTATTAGCATTAAGTTCAATTGTAGACTTTATTTTACCAACAACATTGACATTTGTTCCTTGATTAGCATTAACGTCAATCTGAGAAATAACAATAAAAAAAAACACTAATTTTTATACAGAAAGAACATATATTTTTCCAGTATTAAAAGTAGAAGCAGGAGCTGTACACATACATAAAGTCCAACATCATAATGAATATCAAGACATTAGAATGTATTAGTAGAATTGATGTTAGGAAGCAGAACATATTTTTATGTTAAAAATTAATTAGCGGAACATTAGTTGTATGTAAATTACGTCTATTACCTTTGATCTACCACCATATGGATTGCACTAAGATAGTTGTTGATTAATTTTGATTCTAGTATTATATTCCGTTATATAGCTTTTCTAATTATTCGTTTGCGTTACTCACCAGTACTGCTGTGGCCAAGAGAATTAAGAAGAAAGTTTTTACAATCATGATTAAATATCCTTTACAATAATGCGATTTTTGGATAACTATGCACTATCTAGAGTTTCGGGAGTATTTATATGAATGTTCTCATTTCTAAGAATTGTAATTGCGTGTTTGAATTTATTGTTATTTACCAAAATAATAAATTGCTGAATGATGGTGACATTAAAGTATTATAAATAAAATGTTATCTCACGTGATGTTTTCGTTATATCATGAATTATTATTATTGTTGTTGTTATTTACGAGACCAAAAGAATGATGTACATATTTTTGTTTGTTTTTCTGAATCGCATTTCGTGAATAATTGCATATTAAACATTTTTACTTTACTGTTCTACCACCAAAACTACATCAGTCCGTCAGCCTCAAAATTCAAACATCATTTTAATTGCAGTATATTTATTTCATATCAAAAACTTTATTTATCTTCAAAAAAAACTATAAATTTATTCTGCAGTGGTAAAATCTCAAAGAATTTTTTTACTTAAGGGGGCCTATTATCTTTTTGAAAGTTGAATCTTTGCACCCAGATATTTGACCATTGAAAGCTATGATAAAATAAGACTCAACAAATCTATAATTCGAATTTCAGGGCATGTTACCCACAAAAATTAAAAAATAAAACTCAATAAATATTCAAAATTTAAACACAGTTTTCATGGGGTTTTCGAGATTTTGTACCAAAAGTCGTAGCTTTTTTCGGCTAAAGGTTGAGCTACACGCTACAAAAATTGAAATTAGATAGTTGAAATAATCCTCGTTCTAATTAAATCGTGAATGTCAAAGGTTGTCCAGCGAAAAAAGAAATATAAGCTTAGAAAGTCCAAGCCAGAGGTTAACTTCGATTTAACTTTTACGTGCAAGCCCGGAAGATTTCAACATCTTTTTTTTTTAATTTTTTTACTACAAGATTGAAAATGAACTGAAATTGAAGTTATGCTACTTCAAGTTAATTAAGAATAAGTTATGCCAATGTAATATTGAACTTCGATGAAAAAAAAAGTTAATTTGGAAATAAGACTAAAAGATTCTTTAACATTAAGAATATGTAGTAAATAGCTAGTAAATAGAGGGCGTAATAAAGACACTAATGGACTTGTAATGATGTATACACATGATGTATACACATAATTTATTGACATTCGGTAACTTTGATTTAAATTATTTATAAATTCATAGTATTCAGTGAAAAATATGCAATACAAATTTTACATAATAACATCAAACTATACTAATTTTTAGGCCTCAGATATAACTAATTAATCAGAGGCTTCAATGTTAACAATTGCCCTCTTATCGGCATTTAATCCAACTTGGTTTGCAATCTGAGCATTAACTCTGGAGTTAACTTTGCCACCAGCATTTGCAGCTATAAAAGCATATTCAGCTCCTTGGATGTCAAGGTTTGCGCTTTTCCAAGCGTTTGCTTCAACTTGTGTATTTAAGACTGCATTAATTTTCGCATTAGCCTTGCTATCCAAATTTGACGCAACAGTTGACCAATTCTTGCTTAATACGTCGAGGTTACTGCCACCCTGGGAGTTGACATCGATCTTTGAGCCCCTATTTGCATCCAGTTTAGAGTTGGAATTGGAATCAGCATTGACATTAATATCTGACCAGTATTTACTCATGACATCTAGATTGGCACCACCATTAGCATTTGCACCAACTGTCGATTTTCTGTTAGCTGTAAGTTTCGAATTAGCTTTAGTATCAGCATTAGTGTTAACACTTGACAATTTACTACTCCAGACATCTAGATTAGCCCCACCATTAGTGTTGGCGGCAATTGACGATTTTATGTTGGCCATAAGTTTGGACTTTGATCCAGTATCAGCGTTAGCATCCACATCTGACCAGTTATTACTCGAAACATCTAAAATGGCACCACCATTGGCATTGGCGTCGATTGTCGATTTTCCATTGGCTGCAAGTTTAGAGTTGGAGTTGGTATCTGCGTTGACGTTCACATTCGACCCTTTACTACTAACGACATCTAGATTAGCACTATCCTTGGCATTGGCGTCGATCGATGATTTTATGTTGGCCGTTAGTTTGGAACTTGACCCAGTGTCAGCGTTAGCGTTTACATTTGATCCTTTACTACTAACGACATCTAGATTAGCACTACCCTTGGAATTAGCGTCAGTTGACGATTTTATGTTGGCCGTAAGTTGAGAGTTCGATCCGGTATCAGCATTAGCGTTCACATTTGACCAGTTATCACTCAAAACGTTCAGTTTGGCACTAGCCTTCTCGTTCGTGTTGATTGAAGATTTTCTGTCGGCTTTAAGTTTGGGACTAGATTTAGTATCTGCATTAGCGTTTATATCAGACCAGTTATTACTGGATACATCTAAACTGGCTCCGCTTCCAGCGTTAGCTTCAATTGAAGATTTTCTGCTTGCCTTAAGTCTAGAGTTAGACTGGTTGTCAGCGTTAGCTGCAATACTGGAATGGTCTCTTGCTTCAATAACTATGTCGGCATTGGTATTAGCATTAAGTTCAATTGTAGACTTTATTTTACCAACAACATTGACATTTGTTCCTTGATTAGCATTAACGTCAATCTGAGAAATAACAATAAAAAAAAACACTAATTTTTATACAGAAAGAACATATATTTTTCCAGTATTAAAAGTAGAAGCAGGAGCTGTACACATACATAAAGTCCAACATCATAATGAATATCAAGACATTAGAATGTATTAGTAGAATTGATGTTAGGAAGCAGAACATATTTTTATGTTAAAAATTAATTAGCGGAACATTAGTTGTATGTAAATTACGTCTATTACCTTTGATCTACCACCATATGGATTGCACTAAGATAGTTGTTGATTAATTTTGATTCTAGTATTATATTCCGTTATATAGCTTTTCTAATTATTCGTTTGCGTTACTCACCAGTACTGCTGTGGCCAAGAGAATTAAGAAGAAAGTTTTTACAATCATGATTAAATATCCTTTACAATAATGCGATTTTTGGATAACTATGCACTATCTAGAGTTTCGGGAGTATTTATATGAATGTTCTCATTTCTAAGAATTGTAATTGCGTGTTTGAATTTATTGTTATTTACCAAAATAATAAATTGCTGAATGATGGTGACATTAAAGTATTATAAATAAAATGTTATCTCACGTGATGTTTTCGTTATATCATGAATTATTATTATTGTTGTTGTTATTTACGAGACCAAAAGAATGATGTACATATTTTTGTTTGTTTTTCTGAATCGCATTTCGTGAATAATTGCATATTAAACATTTTTACTTTACTGTTCTACCACCAAAACTACATCAGTCCGTCAGCCTCAAAATTCAAACATCATTTTAATTGCAGTATATTTATTTCATATCAAAAACTTTATTTATCTTCAAAAAAAACTATAAATTTATTCTGCAGTGGTAAAATCTCAAAGAATTTGGGTTTTTGATGTGTTTATTGTCAGCTCA
This sequence comes from Copidosoma floridanum, assembly GCF_000648655.2. The sequence goes on along the minus strand of NW_019379491.1, from coordinate 129,662 downwards.
CGAACCAATATCTCATCATCTTATTTTAAGCTATGAGAGTAATAAATATAAATTATTCAATTTAAGCTATAAATTTTTTCAACCAAAAAATAACATTAGTTTACAACTAAGTAAAGAAATATTTTTTTTATCATTTGAAACGTACAGAATTGTATTAAATAATCTAAGTTGATTATTTTAACATAAAAAAGGTACTTCATTGCTGTGACCGTGACAAGTGCTATATCGTTTAAAATTGTGTGTATAAAAAAACAAAGTAAGATTAAAGTATACGTTCAAAATACAAACAAAAAAGTAAACGAATAAAAAAGAAATAATCAAGAGATTACGTACGACTCGAGAATACAAAAAATTAGCATTTGCAAAAACACCTTACGGAATAACATTCAATAACTAGTACTTATATACCACTATAATTTAGTGATTTATTCACTCAATTGACGAAGATAATGTTGTCTTAGCAATCAGATTTTTCGAATAAATACCGGTTTTTAAATGAATACCGATTAACGGTGAAAATTATCGTCAGTCGACCATTCGAAATGATCAAGTCATTCCTTTTCGTGCTTCTGGTCACAGCAGGTCTGGTGAGTAATTTTAACAAATTATTCAAAATTTTATGGGATTCAACAAAATGTATTACTTTTTATTTTTATTATTATTATTATTATTGTTGTTGTTGTTATTATTGTTATTACAATTAGTTATTTTATTTACAGTGTATTCCATTGAAGACTAGATCAAAGGTAAGATCTGATAACGTATACTATCTATAAAACTATTCAATGCTTTGAAGAACTGGCATCAATGTAAACTAAAAATAGTTTTTGTCTATCAAAGCATATTGTTGACATGAATTCCTATTTGTATTTTGTAGTTTTCACGTAGTTGTAGTAAATCTAGTAAGTTAGTGTTAAAAAAAACAACAAAGAACTCGAGGATTATATCAGACATATTTTTATTAAAAATTAACGAGTCAAATCTAATCATATGTAAGAGTGTTTATGTGCAGTGTTGTTGGTAATATTTGTCATATTATTAAAGAGGATGAAGTAAAGTTGCTATATTCACTTCTTTACAAAATTAAGATTACTTTTCCAATAATTGAGTGGGTGTAGCGTTACAAATTTATCGAACCCAACCATTATTTTGATTTTTCACATTAAATATCTTATCAAACAAAAATACAAAATATAAGTTAATCTAACACAATTAATGTATCTGATTTTTTAGGTAATATATAGGACTGTCATAAAGGTGGTAGCCGATGAAGGATCCAATGTTAATGCTATTGGCAAGTCGGGCTCATTCATCGAATTAAATGCTAAGAATAAATCAAATGTCGCTGTAAAAGCAAGCGAAAAAACTCAAGTTGTAGGAAGTGCGAATGATAGCGCCAATTTGAATATCAGAGGCGATTCCGAATCCGTAGTGAATTCTACAGCTGTTGGCGGCTCTAATACTAATATCGACGCCAACAAAAAGTCTCAAGTCATCTCAAATGCCAAAAACGATGCTAATCTCGATGTATTCGTCAATGATAACTCCCGTGTAGGTGTCATTGCTGAGTCAAAATCAAATACCAAAATAGACGCAAACCATAAATCACAGGTTGACTCAAGTGCAAAGAATGCCGCTAATCTTAATATATTCAGCAATGAAGGTTCCTTGGTGGAGGCAAAAGCTGACAGTAGCTCAAACAGTAGAGTTTCCGCCTTCAAGGGATCGGAAATAAAACTAAGCGCCAAAGAAATGGCCAATCTTGGTCTGACCGCTAATTTCGAGTCTAGCATCGACGCGAAGGGTGAAAGCATTTCCAACACTCATGTTGACGCCACGAAAGACACGCAGATTAACACTGATGCTAAGACTGGCGCTAATCTTGATGTTAGAGGCAGCAATCTTTCTTCGATATCTGCTAGCGGGGATAGAAGATCAAATACAAAAATAAGTGCTGGACAGGCCAGCCAAGTTGAATTAAGTGCCAGTAAAGGCTCTAATATCAACATCGAATCTGATCCGATCAATAATAATGATTTGCTTTATGGCTAGCTATACATACTCTGAATTTAGACATTTCATTTGTGTAAATAACATGTAATTATTATAACTTTCCTTGAGATCTGAAAAATATTATATAAATAAAAATAATTTAAACAATAAATTAACTATACTTATTTGTGTGTGTGTTTTTTAAATGGTAATGGCATTGCCCTGGTAGAAGCGTTACTACATAACGTACATGCGTCAATGGGCTTATAACACGTTGACGAGTTTCTAGCCAGTTTACGTAGTAATTTTCTACCAGGGTGGAAATTTACAGAATGATCATTCATTATTTATTTAAGTACTAATAACTGATTTTCAGTTCGTACTTTTTTTTTTTTTCCACATAATTTAATGTGACCAAATTATCTGTAAATTTTTTTGGAAATTACAATACTGCCTTCAATGAATGATCAATACAATTATAAACTATTCAACAAATACATCTGTAATTAATCATCCATGTGCTTTCTAGTATTTTTTATCATTAACCTATTTTTTGGAAATGGTTACTCCGATAAAAACGGTGATGAATTGAAATGAATATTTCAAAAAAAGTTGTACCTCCTTGTTGGGCCCGTGATATCTCGTTAAGCTAATTTTTAAACTTAATTATCCTGTTGTTAACTATACACTTTACGCTGTACTGCTTATTTAAATTTTTTTTTTTTTTCATTTCAAAGAAAAACCTTATAGAAAACCAATACTAAACAAAGCTGATGAGTCAATTCGAAAACCGCATTCGGACTTGTCGAACTTTCGTACTTTTTCAAGCTGAACAGAACACCGTCTCATTCTTATTTCTGCTCTTCCTTTTCTTATCTTCGTCTCGAGCATACTCGTCCTTTTTTCCCCTCGTGCCATGTTTGTCTCTCCTGCCTTGCCCTCCAGCATTTGCATTTCTCGAAGTTTAGCATTTTCGAGGTGTTCCCGCCTCCCGGCTGCGCAATGTGTATTGGCTACGAAGAATATTTGCCCAACCGTCCGTCTCTCGTTGGTTTCCACGTTTACCTTTTTTCTTTTTTTCATTCCCTTTCTTTGTTCCGTTCTTCAGATGTTTCGGCTTATTTATCCTGTGTTCGAACTCCTTTTACGATCGCGCATTTGAGTGCGAAAAATTTTTATGCCATGTGTGAATACCAAGATTCAAAGGCGATGTTAGACCCCACCGTGGCTGTGTTATATATTATAGCGTTACACTTTAATTTTATTTGTTCACTGTAATTAAACACAATATGTAGTATAATAATTTATGTGGCTGAAGTATAACAATTAAACATTTATTTTTTTAATTGGTTGGTTAAGTAAGATCGTTTTATCAAAAAATTTTTAATTATTTGAAAGTAAAATTAATAAATAAAAAACCTCAAAGGAAGGTGATTAGAGAAAAAAGTAATCCATAGTACGCCAAGGTCGATCAAAGAATTTATTGAACATTTCGGCCTCCATCGCAGCTTTTTACAATGATAAAATTTTTTTCCTCGTTTTTACCTTTTCTCCTTATTCCCTCAACACGTCTCGTGCAGTTCCGTTCATTTTTCAATTATTTTCATTTTCTTCTTATTAATATATACCACAGACAAAAAAATTTGAGCCACGTCACGATCGTCTTTCTCTCTTGTTTTTATTATTACCTCGTCTCCCACAAAAAACACATACATTTCACACCTCGGACTCGCTATCGTCTTTTTATTTTACACGCAGAATTTATATCCAGAGAAAAGATAGATTTTTTATCACGAGTACACAATGTTTTTTTTTTCTTTTTTTATCTCTTTAATTATTTTTGGCTGCTTTTACAAACGTAACGACAGCTTGCGGCACTATGTGTTCGTCCTTCTCCCTCTCATCACTTTATTTTTCATTTCTTTTTTTTTTTTTTTTTTTACNCTGCATTACACTGAACCGTCGGACTCTTTTTTTAATTTTATGTTACTCTTTGACGCCACACAAACACAATGGGTTTTTGGTCCCTGTCAAATGAGTTAGAATTCTCATATTATATTGTGGTTTATAATATCTCGAACAAAGGTCTCGACGGACACAAATCCAAATTGTGGACAGATTTTGAGAAAATGATTAAAATTGTTTTTTCCGGGTATATTTACTTGCAGACTTTGTTATAGAATCGATCGATAAGCCGGCTCGTACTCCAAATAAAACATATGTGTTATTCGTTAATAAAAGTAGTTGAAAACTCATATTGACTCTGAAAAAAATTACGTATTCGAAGTATTTTTCGGCTATTTAGTATTTTTTCAATTTTTTAGATGCATACTTTTCCTCGTATCTGTATATACTCAAAACATTGTCATCTTCAACGCTAGTCGAAGTAATTTTTACCAAACTCGACAACTGAATAACTTTTTCAAAATCTGTCTTGAGATTCATGGATCTCGCACTCATTATAATGAGTCTATAGACAAATTTTTTTTTTTTTTTAGGACGTAGTAAAGTACAGCAAATAGCAATTTTAAAAATGTAGACCGGGACTCCAAAGTCCACTGTGTTTGTGTGGGGTAAGCATTTACAGCAACACTTTATTTACGGTTCTTCCGTAAATTAATTTTTTAAATCCAAATCTTGATTTTTCTCGTATATTTTCACTCTACATTTACGTTTTTGATTAATGCCAACAAACCTTTTTTTAATTGCATATTTGCTCTTTATTAGTAGACTTAAAATCGATGTCTCCTGCAGAGTCTATCACAACTTGGTTTTTCCCATTTAAAAGAACAATAGAAAACTTGAGTTGTGCTAGTTTAAATGAGAGACACCGCAATAACAAAACGCGTTCCTAAGTGCAATGGAATTAATTATATATTCATAGACTCTTTCAGCGTAACAATTTCGTCGACTGTACGGAAAAAGACGAATGGAGGATATGCTTTATAGTTTATATTTTTTTTCTAAAATATTCACTGTTCCAAACATGTGCACATTAACAAAAATAGTTCCAGTACTCGTTAAGATATTCGTTCAGAAAAGGCAAAGTCGATCTTCTAAGAGTAACGTAGAAGAATAAAAACCCTTTACAAGAATTCGGGTAAAGGTCGTTGGAAACGATCGTGGCACTTTTTCTTAAAAATTTTCATTTTGTTTTTTCAACATGATTACCAGCAATTCATCTGTTTATATTTAAAAGAAAAACTATACCGTTAAATCCTTCAAAATCAATATTTCATCCAATTTGATTATTTTTCCTTTTACTTTTTCCTTACTTCAGCATTGCTATATACAACAAAGCGAACATAAAATATGTTTTTTATTTTCAAAACAAATACACTGAGAATTTGTCAAAAAACTTCCGTCACTAACATTTCCTCAAGTTTAATTATACAACATATCATATGCATATATTTATGTATTTATGTATTTTTTCCTCCTAAATATTTATTCATCTACCGTTATGTCACAAATTCTCGTGTATAAATAGTTCTGAATCTTTTGTTTTTTCATTTTTCTCACTCAAGCTCATCCCACACCAAACTCATTGTGTCTCAGTGTTGAGCTTCTTTTTTTCTCATTCACTAATAATCTATCAGGTCCGACGGCTCTTCGCTCAACACCATTCTTTACAGTAATTTTTTTTTTTTTTTTTTTTTTTATCATATAGGTATATAAACGCTACTTTACAATAATTTACTTATTTACGACATCCTGAAAAATGGTCAAGCCGACCGATTCGCTTGTGTATATATGTGTATACAAAAAGACGAAACGTCGTTGGTTGCTTGGTTTATAAGTGCACGATTATACATCGTATTTTACATCACAGGCAAAAATATCAAAAACTGTTCCTTTTTTTTCCTTTGCAACCGTTTTTTCTCATTTTTTCAAAACCTTCATGATTAGGTGACTCTTAAACTAGGAGTGTCTCTGTAAACATATTTTTTCCATTTTGATTTTCAAATAAAAAATAAAAGAACTGAAACAAACCATTTATTTAAACAATTTTTTTTATTTTGAATGTAACCACGTATAATATTTACATTTATTTAATAATTATATATAATTATATATATTAATTATTCGTAAATAAGACATGTATAGCACTAAATGTAAGTTAACTTATTATACTGTCAGTACATATGTTTGGGATTGGATGATCAGCCACTTACATTTGTATATAAACGGCATTTATCGTTAACTATTGTTTTTTGTCTTTTAATTACGAAATTTTGTCAAAAAATTATGGTATAAACACTTGCCCTAGTGAATTTGATTATCGCAAAAAAATTATACAATAAAATTTCGAAAAAAACTATCATCTAAAATGCCCAATGGTTAAAGCAACATTAAATCGTCAAATCAAAATCTTATTTCAAAATCACTACAAAGCCACGTTTACTACAATTTTATCTCATACGCAACAGTAAATATGATATTTATTTTTTGTTTGCTCAACAAGAGAAACATCAATAGCCTGAAATTTCCCTGTACCCACTGATCATTACAGCTGTAACTGATAATTAATATATAATTATACATAAAGCATCAAATACACATAAAAATTACATGTTTTTTGCACAATTCTTAGGATCTGGAAGTGTTTGCTTCCCATTCAGTATCTTTTTCACTTTATTTTGCAAACGTCATCTCGAAGGCATCATGAAACTTTTTTTTTTCCTTAACTGACGAACACTCGACTATGTTCATCCGGCAGCCTATGTTTTTTTTAAATTTTATTTTTTTACTTATGCATCGAAAAGTACTTTACGTTTTACTAAACTGCATTACACTGAACCGTCGGACTCTTTTTTTAATTTTATGTTACTCTTTGACGCCACACAAACACAATGGGTTTTTGGTCCCTGTCAAATGAGTTAGAATTCTCATATTATATTGTGGTTTATAATATCTCGAACAAAGGTCTCGACGGACACAAATCCAAATTGTGGACAGATTTTGAGAAAATGATTAAAATTGTTTTTTCCGGGTATATTTACTTGCAGACTTTGTTATAGAATCGATCGATAAGCCGGCTCGTACTCCAAATAAAACATATGTGTTATTCGTTAATAAAAGTAGTTGAAAACTCATATTGACTCTGAAAAAAATTACGTATTCGAAGTATTTTTCGGCTATTTAGTATTTTTTCAATTTTTTAGATGCATACTTTTCCTCGTATCTGTATATACTCAAAACATTGTCATCTTCAACGCTAGTCGAAGTAATTTTTACCAAACTCGACAACTGAATAACTTTTTCAAAATCTGTCTTGAGATTCATGGATCTCGCACTCATTATAATGAGTCTATAGACAAATTTTTTTTTTTTTTTAGGACGTAGTAAAGTACAGCAAATAGCAATTTTAAAAATGTAGACCGGGACTCCAAAGTCCACTGTGTTTGTGTGGGGTAAGCATTTACAGCAACACTTTATTTACGGTTCTTCCGTAAATTAATTTTTTAAATCCAAATCTTGATTTTTCTCGTATATTTTCACTCTACATTTACGTTTTTGATTAATGCCAACAAACCTTTTTTTAATTGCATATTTGCTCTTTATTAGTAGACTTAAAATCGATGTCTCCTGCAGAGTCTATCACAACTTGGTTTTTCCCATTTAAAAGAACAATAGAAAACTTGAGTTGTGCTAGTTTAAATGAGAGACACCGCAATAACAAAACGCGTTCCTAAGTGCAATGGAATTAATTATATATTCATAGACTCTTTCAGCGTAACAATTTCGTCGACTGTACGGAAAAAGACGAATGGAGGATATGCTTTATAGTTTATATTTTTTTTCTAAAATATTCACTGTTCCCATCGTAATGCGTCACAGAAACGTGTACCAAATTTTTTAAAATACTTTTTGTTTATTAAAGAGACACAAAAATTCATCAAAGTGTCTCGCATCTCTGAGAAGTATAAAAACTTCTGAATAACGTATTCAATCAAATAAGAATGAAGTAATGTATATAACTGTTTATCATTAGTATCAAAAAAGGAAATTTGTTACGAAACTACTTGGTCGTGATTATTGTAAGGATTATTTTCAAGATATTTAAATACAAATGAGAACGTAACATTTCTATGTTTCTCTCTTTTTTACACTCTACTCATTCCTTACACTCTTTTGCACACTAAAAAGTAATAACTTATCAAAGTTGATGTTCCAATATATTAGATATTAAATAATACAATATAATAATAATAATAAAGATAATGAGAAAAATGGCAACGATAGTAATAAAATTAATAAAGATAGCGATATTGAGACTTATTTCGATGCAAATGACTTTAATAATGATGATAACAATAAAGTTGATAATAGTGATAGTAATGGTGATGATAATAATGATGAAAGTCATAATGATACTTAGAAAATGTTTGTAAACTTAGATAAAAGTAATTATAATAACGATAAGTATAATGCTTAGAAGAATGATAACAATAACAAAANAATTATAATAATAACTGCAACAATCATTCGTGCATCAAAATAAAAAAAAGTTCGCTTCTTTTTTTTGTCATCACATTGACCTACAGTGTCACGTTTATATAACACCGTATCAATACTATGTTTTAATTTGTATAAATCATTTATTAAACATTTACGTAGCAAAACATGTACAACCGCGATAATTCGTGTGAAGCTTACACATTGTGTAATCGTTTGTAAAGATTTACAGGTTGTCAAGGCCCTTAGAAGAGAGAATCATCTTCGGCATGTACAATGTACAAGATGTTTGAAAAAAAAATTTAGTAACTTGTTTGTCACCTACTTTTAAGTTGTTTTGTGATTATTGTATGAATAAAATTTGCATGCTAGCTGTGTTGCGTACCTCGTTAATAATTTATATTTAGGAAAAATGGTAAGCCATTAGTTATAGTTTTCGATCTATAAAAAAACAAATCAATGTGATCTATATAGAGTACAGCAGTAGAGCTCAAAATTGGTTAAAAAAATATTAGAGACTTTTAAAAAATGTTACGATGATTATTCGCTAGTACTTGCGTTCAAATACTCAGTATTCAGATTCCGTGTGATCAGCTCACAATTTTTCACTCGAAAAAATTTTATATGAATAATATTTCGTAAGAATTATGGGCAATTAAAAAAATTGTACTTCTACAGTATCAAGCGTAACAAGTAGTTGTATGAAAATGTCTTACTTATGCGTTAGTATTAAAAAAAAAATCCAAATCAAAATACAAATGGTAAATAAATTCTAAAAAAATATTGACCATACGCATCAGTCAATCCATCGCATTCGTTTCAAAAAATGGTTCTCTCTTCCTCTGAAAAGTTAATCGAGTCGAGCAAAAAAGCACGTAGAAAAAAAAACAATGATAAATAAAGTATAGAAGAAGAAAAAAAATATCAATCAATTGCTAGTGTGAAGCATCCCTTAGGAGACAAATTTATAATACAAGTTTACAACAGAGGTATTTTCATCGACATACCTTACCGCTGAAAATGGTCAATGCCCCTGGCTTCTTCTCTTTGAATTATTTTAAATCTTTATTTCACCTCCTTTTTTGTTTTTTTTCTGTAATCTCCCGCGCGAATAGTGACATTCTACGCTAAAGTGCTAGTTGAAAAATATTCTCCTGTCTTACTTCTCTTCTATTTCCAATTTGCCACTCTCGTGATGCGCGTGTAAAGACTATTTTCGCAAAAAAATATTATCTCATTTCTCTGTTTCTCCATCTTCACTCACTTGTTGCTTTTTTTTGCCATCGTATCAATATTGTTCTTATTTAACTTTAAAACTGTCAAATCCACTGGGGACTCGGTCGTGCTTTACAAACAACTGTCACACTGCTCCGCTTGTGTGCTCCCTACGCGTCAATATACTTGACGACATTGTCTATCTATATTTTTTTTGTTTCTTTGTTTTTTTTTTTCTTTTTTTTTTTTTTTTTTTTTTTTTTNTTTTTTTTTTTTTTTTTTTTTTTTTTTTTTTTTGTTCGAGTCCCTTTCTCACAGAAGCTGCTACTGCTCTTTCGGCGCGACTGTTTTCTTGCCACTTTTGGAAATGGTTTTCTGCTGACTCTCGCCACTCGGGTAATCGAGTCATCCAGGATGCTTGACGAGCTTCTTGCCGCGGTAGTCGTAAACCCTCCGACAGAACAGGACCATGTCCGGTGACACGGGCATCGGAGGCTGGCGAGACTCGCGGTAATAGTCGTCCCGGCCCCGAGGCACCATGTTCGTAAGGCTTGGATTGTCCATACCCTCTTCCATCCTACGCAGATGACTGCGATACCTTGCGAACAACAACAACCGACCCAACAAATTTAATATTGCCAAAAACGAGATAGTAAAAAAAAAAAAACCTGCAAGATGTCTCAAAGAAGAGCAACTTACCGGCAGTACTCGGTGAAGGTGAGAATGTAACACTTGTCCTCGATGCAGGCGACGCTGTTGGCGTCCCGGTGCCGGGACGCAAACACTTCGTCGTCGGTATCGAATTTCGTGCGGCCCTGTTCCGTGTGCTCCGGTCTGTAGTACCACAGCAGCGAGAACATCATCTCACCTGGATTGACGGAACATTTCGAGAATCAGCCATTGCAATTTTCGATAGTAATGGGGACACAGATGGACGAAAAAGTACACTCACCGTCGTCAGGGTTCTCCCAGAGCGCGGCGATCTTTGCTACGTAAGGCAGATCGGCCTTTCTGATGCCGCTCTTGAGCAAAACGCAGTCCAGCGGTCGCAGCACGTCTCCGCTCTCGTGCCTCATGCTAACGTAACACCGGCGAACGGCAGACGACTCGTTCTTAAAAAAAAAAAATAAAATAACGTATTTCTGTTATAACGTCTGTAATATTATTAAGTATAACAAGTTTTACTTTGCACCAGGAAACATTACCGTAAAATCTGTATCAATATGCGGAAATTATTCCGAGTACTACATTACGGAACGATAGTCAAAGAAAAAAAAAATGTGGTGAAAAAAGTAAAGAGCTACCGATCACCTACGGCTATAATATATTCTCAACCTCAGGGACATAACAAAGCAGTGACTTACGTTAAGATAAACCTTGGCCTCGAACGCCTCGCCCTCCCAGTTCCAGCCGTTGCTCCACTTAGGCTTGAGAAAGGGCCTCCTGGGCATCTGCAGGCACTTGCTGGCCGTCACCTCCGCCAGCTCCTCGAGCCTGCTCATGATCCCGGAGCCCTTTCTCCCAGTCTTGCTCTTGGACGTTCTGCCCTTCTTCTTGGTAACCTTAGCCACACATGGGGGCACAGCTATAGTCGTGCTCGTCGCTTCGATTGCTTTGTTGGCGGGCTTTTTGGGACACTCCTTGGGCAGACCCTTAGCAGAGGCCACGGGAACCACAGAAGGACTGGCTTTGGCATCCTTGGAGTCGAGGCTCTTGGGTCTCGCAGCCCTCGACTCTGCAACGACTTTGGTGCTCTTGACGACTTCAGCGGGATCAGCAGCAGCAGCAGCGACTATGGGGGTAGAAACAGCGGCCGACTTGTTTTTGGCCTCGTTGAGCTTGTTGTTCTTGGCCTCGAGTAGCTTGCTGCTGCTGTTCTTGGCCTCCTGGACCAGCTTGTTGTTCTTGATGTCGGCGAGTTTGCACGTGTTCTTCGCGTTCTGTATGACTTTTTTCCTGACCTCGAGCAGCTTGGCCTTGACCTTGTTGTTGTTCTTCGTCCTGGTATCCTGTACCTTGCCATTGGTACACTGACTGCTGGCTTTCTTGGTGCTCTTTTTCTTGGTCTTGGCCGCGCCGGCGAGCTTTCTGTTGAGCTTCGTCTTGATCAGGCCGACCTTCTCGCTGACGTCGAGCTCGATTTTTTTCGAGGCCCGCTTTATCGTCGACAGAAAGCCAGCCCCGTTTTTCTTGCTCTTCTTTGGTAGGTTGACCTTTGGCTGTTTCCTCGCTTTCGTCGCCGAGACCTGCTTCTGGGCCATCTCCATGCTCTGCTGGATCACGGTGTTGATCGTCTCCATGATCGAGCTCTCGCTCGCCACCGTTTTGCCGCCGTTGCTCGTTTTCGACTTCTTCAGAGGCGACTCGGTACTGACAGCGCTCACATCGGCTTTGCGCTTCTGGGACTCCTTTTTGCTGGGCTTTTTCTTCGTGGCACTCGACGATGACGACTCCTTTGCACTCGACGGCTATGATTCGACAGATTCGAAACGCTCGCATGAGATTTTTAAGTTTCTCTCTTTTTTTTTTTCTTTTTTTTTTTTTTTTTTTTTTTTTTTTTTTTTTTTTTTTTTTTTTTTTTTTTTTTTTCTTATGTTTGTCAACGCTTGATCTCCTCGACAAAACACCAAAGTTCAATATTTTTGTCACAGCTTGTCTTGTTTTTAAAGGTACTTCGAAAGTCGGTGTTATTGTTTAAATTGTATAAAAAAAGCATTATTGCGAAAGAAAATACCATCTGTGTACCTTCGTTTTCGATGCTTACGGTGTATAGGCATTTACAACCACACCCAAGCTCGTTTTTCACGAATCGTACCAACGCCAGGAAACACGAGACCAACTAAAAAGGGTTGATAATACATCGAGGATTACGCGTCACGGCGCGATACAAGACTGTGTATATTTTTGGGCAGATAACGCGTCAAGTGTTTACGGACACCTAGCAGTCGACGCTGCGCACAACAACAAAAACACTCCCGGCGAGCGTATATTGTATACACTTTTGAGGACACGTGGTAAATCTGATACTATTTGAGGCAAAAGATCGAACAAAAAAAAAAAAAAAAAAATCGTCTCACTCACCGAGTCCAAGTGACCGGCAACAGCTCCATTGGCGACGACGGGCTCGGGGAGTTGGTTTTTCTCGCCCACGCCGTTGACCAGCACCGGAATCGTGGGTACGGAGGACGTAGTTGTCGGTGGCGCGGTGGTTTCCTGCTGATCGAGTTCCCGGGGCGAGCTGACGGACATTGTGCGCTTGCTCTTTTTGGCCTTGACGGCGTCCGGGGCGAGGCTGTCGAGCGACAACTTTCTCCGCTTGCTCGGCTTTGTCCGGCTCTGCTCCAAAGACGCCGCCTCGGTTTCTACGGCCGAGCTGTCGATGCTGCTGTTCGGCTGGCTTTTGCCAAGTACGACGTTCTCTCGGCCGTCCGAGTTGGACTCATCCCTCGGCTCCTCGTCCATCTCGTCGTTCCCGTCCCCGTTCACGGAGCCGTTCGTCAACACCGGCTCAGCTGCCGTTGGCTCGTAGTCCGGCTTCTTTTTCCACGGCGATGTGCTCGACTGCTTTTTTTTCAAATCCAAAAAAAAGGAAAAAGGTTGACACTCGTGTCGAAAATAAAACGCAAGGCACACCGACCAATGAGACACTGGCCACGGATAATGGCCCCTTATTTACGAGTATTGTTATTCGTATCGGTATGCGCGTGTATCCTGCGAGTTATCAAATTCGTTGTAAATGATAACGATAGACAAGACGAGTCATCGATTCCGAAATACTCGAGTCAGACATCGGCGTCCGATCGGTATATTTCGATACCGATTTCGTCACGTCATCAACACAATAGGAGTGAGTGATCTCAACCGTAGGGGGAGGGAAGAAAAAAAGAAAGAAAGAAACTCACGATGGCCTCGAGCTCCTCCTCCTCCTTGACCTCGGCGTCGGCATCCATTTTGGCGCTGCCCGCGTCGTCCTCGAGTATCCCCGAGTCCTTGTCAATCTCCATACTAGCCATATGCCCGGCCTCCTTGACGCACTGCTCGCACTTGAACATCTCGCACTTGTAGCCGATCTCGCACTTGACGCGGCAGCTCGTGGCGCAGGGCACGTGCTCGCCGGCCTGCAACTGCATACCCACCACGAGCGTCGCCTCGTCCTCCCTGTGCTGCTCCCGCGAGTGGTGATGGTGGTGGTGGTGGTGGTGGTGGTGCCGGCTCGCTAGCTCCTCCGTCTCGTCGGGGCGCCTCCTGCAAGCCTCGCACTTGACGCTGCTGTTCTCGAGCTTGAGGCCCCGATGGTGGTGGAGCTTGGCCGACGCCGAACTCGCCGGCGAGGAAGCACTGCTCGGCCCGGAGGCTTCGTCACTGCTCGCCGGCGACACGCTCTCGAGCTTGACCGTCTCGCAACTGGCCACCGAAGTTGCCGGTGCCGTCGTTGTTACCGTCGTCGTCGACAGCGATGACGTGGCTACCGGGAGCGCGGTCGAGTCATCGATCACTGGCTGCTGCAACGCCAACCTCGGGCCGCTGTTGGCGCTCTGGTTCTGTTGTTGTTGTTGGTGATGATGATGGTGGTGCAGGTGGTGGTGATGGTGGTGGTGGCGATGAGCCGGACTGGTGCAGGAACACTTGGCTCCTACGGCGGCCACGCGGAGCTTCGACTCGGCGCACTCCTTCGTGTCTGCCTGCAGCGCGCAACGTAGAAAGAGAGAGAAAACGAGGGATGATGTTTGTGGCCAAAACAACGACCGACTGTCACTCGACCGATGATCGACTCGACGATATAGTACAAAGAGAAAGCGGAAAATATGAAGAATGGTAGGAAGGGGGGGGAGAGGGGATACGGTTACTCTCTGCGTAGTTACACGTGCACAAAAAAAAGAAGGTTGTCAGGGAACACCGTCGTGGCTACTACTCTTCGGAGTCCACGGCGCTTTATGGTACGTTATGCGCTTGTTTTTCCATCCAAGAGTGTTATCATTTTTTAACGATAAATAACCAAGTGCACGGGCAGACGCGCGGCTCGTAACAATTTCCAATTGGGGCTTGATGTATTCTGTATTTGCCATTGCGCGGTGATTAAAACGCGCGTCAATGTAACGTTGGTTATATTCGAGCGCGTGACTCACGCGGTTTCATTGGAAATACGCGTGAAAACAATGTGCCTCGTGAATTTTTCGTTATATTTATAAAATGCAATAAGTTGACGCGTCATTTATTTATTTATTTTTTTTTTTTTTTTCTCCTATCACCGATCGTGTACAGAACGTGTCGCTGCGAATCTATTTCCGTATACACGAAATGGACAGAAATTCAGGATCCGCAAAAGAAAAAAAAAAAGCTATTCAACAACCAACTCACTTTGACAAAGGCGTGCTGGGCCTGTTGTTGCTTCACCGAAGCGAAAGCAGCAACGGTGGGGTTGGCCGGGGCCCCAGATACCGTCGACGTGGTAAGCTCCGGCTGCGACTGGGCCGACAGAGCTGGTGTTGCTTGCTGCTGCTGCTGCTGGGACTGCTGCGAATTCGGAGGCTGGGGCTGTATGGCACGATAAGGCGCCAAGGCAGCAGCTGCTGCTGGTTGTTGTTGTTTTTGTTGTTTTTGTTGTTGTTGTTGCTGCTGCTGCTGCTGCTGCTGCTGATACTGATGATGAGGATGATGATTGAGCTGGACGCGGTCCGTGTCCCAGGCGTTGGCCCCGTGTGCGGGTGCTAGCCCGGCTAGACCCCGCGCGGGCGAGGGCGGCCCCACCAAGGCGCTGGGTGGCAATGACAGACCGGGCCCCGATACAACTGGCGCTCCCTTACCATTACCAATAAGGGGCCCAGTATCCGCGTTTTTTGGACACGACTGCATGGGGCACGGACAGCTCTGGAAGGCGTCTGTTGTTGTTGACCGAACCAACAAGATGTTTTAATTATTATTATTAATTACCTCTTTGCCAAAGGCATGGTATAACAAAGTGCTCACTTACGTTCTACAAAGGGTCGTCCCTGTGAGTGCAAGTATGCCGAATTTGGCGGTGGTTGGGGCGGCGGGGGCGGATACCCACCGTAGTAGGGCAGATAGTCGCCAGGCGGCGGCTGGTACTCGACGACCCCGGGACCGGCCCCGGAACCGGCTGGACCACCACCCGCTCCAGTCTCCTGGTACGCGTAGTACTGCCTGTCGACCACAAACAAATCACCAATGTTGGGGTTTTTTTTTGTTTTTTTTTTTGTTTTTTTTTTCACCCTCCTTTCTGACTCTCTCTTTCTATTAATCACATTTTATAGTTTCCAGGTGACTACGCCATAAGAATTTCAAATCATAGGATATTTTGATGTCGTTAATAATAAAACACCCACTTATCCACAATTAATCATAGGAGTGCGAGTATAAAAAATAATGTACATGGTGCAGAGGCGCGAGTGAACTTACCTGCGATAGGGAGCCGGGGCGTACTTGTGGTAGTAAGGCGGCGGGTGCGGATGAGAATGCGAGTACGAGGGCGGGTAGCAGATATCCTGATGGTATTGCGGCGGCGTCGCATAATATTGCGGGCAGTACGTGCGATAGAAGCCACCACCTGCTTTGACACACGCGTTACGCAATATAACATTAAAACAATTATTTGTCTCGTTTCGTTTAAACGCGTCAAATTTTAGGTGTGTGCGGGCGCGACGAAATACACACACACACGCGCACACGCTTTGGCTCTGATTAACGAGTCTTTGTTCTCGAGCTTCACGAGTTACTCGAGCTGCTATCAGTATAATATAGATAGATACAGGTAGGTATGTGCACGAAGCTCTTGTAAAGCATTTTTTTGTTCCACGAGCGATTGGTCGATTGATTGTTACAGCGTGTGCACATATATACCTGACCGAAGAATTATGTACTCGTGACACGGCGCTACGTGATGTATAATGCGTATGTATAACAAACTCACCTGTGCTACTCGTGCCACCGGACGTGCTGGAGGTGGCGACGAGGTCATCCGAGCCCTCCGAGTTTTGCGGAGGTGTGGGCGTCGGGTCTGGCGGTGGACCCTTCACCGACGGCAGCGTCATCGGCGGATGCTGTATCAGCGGACCAGCCGGCTGATAGTATCCTGGAACACGAGACGCGCCCCAGATGAGCAATCGGTTAATCGCTTGCGAGTACTTTTTTGGGGATGAGAGAGCTCGTCGTTTCGTAGCTATATATTAAATATACGTCGAACGAGCGTATCAATCGACGGTATTGGGTAAACACACTCGTGTATACGTGATATCAGTTTTTTTTTTTTTTTTTTTTTTTGTTTTTTTTTTTCATCGAAATGCATCTACGGTATTTTTACAACTTACACTGAAGACTAAACAAAAAAATATGATAACAAGCTTGGCGCTATTTTATTAACATCTGCACAACAAGAAAAGTAGCCCCAGTAGCTCTATATACCGTGTAATATAATAAACATATGGTCTTTATACTTTTGCAAAGTGACCTCATGGAAATTTTGCCAGTTGTATAGCGCAGACCTCTCTTTCCCTGTCCTTCAAGAGACGTACCTCTATTGTCCCGATTCTCGCGCACCCGCTCAAGAGTTAACGGGAGCCTTATACGCCTACGGATAAAATTTTCACAATGCATTTTCAAATTATCGTGTTGCTTTTGCGAGTTCATTATTTTAAACTTGCCGTTGAAAATTTTAGTCAACACTCGGTCACGTACGGGGTATTTTTGGTGTAATTTATTGGTCATCGCCGATTTTAGAAATTTTCGAGATTACTCCGTCTGGAGAAGATAATACGCATGAACGTGTCAAGTTTTAATACTGCGACTTTTGCGGCCGGTGGTAAAGGCTGCTCTCGGGTGACTTACATAGGTCATAAATATGCGCGGGGAACGGATTTACGAGGGCTAGCTTTGTATACGCGCTCAACTGGTGCTTTTCGGCCGAGTTACTGTGCTGATGGAGAATTTTAGTTGTTTCGAGCGGTTAATGGGTTGGTCGTAAAATTCCAAGTATAGTTTTTTAAATGTATTTCGACGACGGTGTACCAATTTTCATGAGACAACGATGAATTTTCGTGACAAAAAGTTGCACGATCGAGTGTCCCGAGAATGTTGTCGATTGGCTTGACAAAGAAGTACTAAGTGAGTAATGTATGAGTAAATGCAGCAACGAATGCACAACCTTCTTGCCTTAAAAACGAAATAAACTTTTCAACGTTTCAAAGTAATAATATGGATTTGAAAAATATTTTAGCTATCAAAATGATTTAATAAAAATGCTATACATAAAATTGAGTCGATTTACTTTTTATAAAGAAAAGTTTCGTCAATTTTACTTTGTATAAGCAACTAGCAATCGCTGGGAAACCTTGACCTCAGTTATCGATCGATCAACTCCGGAAACACCTCGAAGAAAATAACATACTGCCGTATTTGTCGTGAAATAAGCATTGAAAAATTCAGAATTTCATTCCAACGGATGTTTTGATCGTTGAGTTAAATACTGACAAATTGTTTCTTTTTTTTTTTTTTTGTTAATCATATACTTATAAATTGTAACAACAAAAATAATGATTAGTCAAATTTTCAAGTCAATAAATGACGTTGTGTAAAAGTAAAATAATTAAAGTTTGAGAAAAGGTTTTGTTTTTTTCTCAAAACAGCAATTGTCAGCAATTGTCGCATAAAAAAAATGAATCTATTAGGTAACTATTACTTAGAATATCTAGTCGCATATATCTAGTTAAAGGTTCATTTTTTCAAAATCCAAAGGACAAAAGTACTCAGTATCCATAAGCAAAATTTTTGTTGATCAACTACTTATTATTTATTCGTAAAAAAAACTCTTAATACTGATATAACATCGCAAATAAAAATTTATTAAAAATAAAATAATCAAAATATCCAGCAGATCCCTAGTGAAGATAAAAACGTGTGCTTATTCAATTTTCTAACCTAAGAAACACTGCTTGATTCGATACACAATCGATGCCGAGCGCTATACAAAAAGCCTTCACGCGCAATATTTCTTCCAAACACAACCTGCGACGAAACGCATTACTCCAAACTAACAGTTAGTTACAATATACCCTGCTGCTCTACACACGCCGTCGTCGTCACTCATTCACCCAAATGTCATCGCACTCGTGTACCCACAGCTTTGTCAACTGTCGCACCACCACACACACACGCGCCCAATAGATGGACTCTCTCGCAATCCGTTTTTTCCCCCGCCACCCGGAAACTCGCAGCCAAATAATCATTAAGCGAGTAATAATTTTCTTTCTCTCCTACAGCATCGCAAGTGGCAAAATATCCCGTTACAGGGTCTCTCTCTCTCTCTCTCGAGAGAGAGAGTCGTATTTCCCCGAGCACAGGAGAAGAAAGACGGAGCAAAATGAAAAAAGTGTCTCTCGCGAGTCCTCGACGGTTGAGTACTACAACCATCGAATGTTTCTTTTTTTATTCCACGAAACCATAACTATACTTGATAAACAAAATCAATAATCCATGAAACAAGGTGTGAATCAGATGGGAAAAAAAAAAGAGCAATACCATGGTAATCTTCGTGTCGATAGGAGATAAATCGCACGACTTGAAAACAATTGTTGTACGTTACGTAATGACATATTCACCTATAACGTCACTGTGGAAGCTATTTCGGCAGTATTGCCAGTACACTACACGTTTGTCCGAGTATCATTCCGTGCCAGTAATGAGGTTACAAGTGACGTCAAACACAAAAAATACATCAAGCACGGTGATCGACTGACGAACGAGAAAAGCACATTCGCAAAATGATCGTCGAGGAGCGGAACGTTTATTCGGTGCACGGAGACGTGACTAAAAGCTCGCACTGCTGCAGTAAGTCCCTCGTAAAGTTTGCTTTACCTAGACTCGGAATAATTTAGCATTCTGCAGCACCGCGAGCTCATTTAGAGCTATACGGCATAAACGTTTTGATATAATCGCACCATATAGACTATGACGTTGTTCCTGATTTAGCTCATCGTAACTTACTTAGGTATAAATAACTCGCTATTGTGTTAGTCCAGAATTAAAATCACAGATTTTTTTTATGATATTGGGGCCGAAATTTGCAGTTTTTTCAATACGTTGGGCTTGAAAAATCGAGGTGCTGTTTTTCATAGCATTAGTTGCGAATTGGCCAGTTTGCCAACTTTCACTTAAGCGGGACTGAAACTGTCCTGATAACTTTAATGGAAATCGGCCAATTCGCAGGTCGTGTGTATTTATTGAAATTGCAACTAAAAATTCAAAAACCTGGTACAATTGTGAACTGCAAAAAAAAAATCAGAAAATTTTGACCCAAATATCATGTACCGATTCGGAAAGGACCATGCCAACTTCACATACCTACTTTTTTCTTTTAGCTAAATATTTGTCACCAGAAATTCATTAAAATAAAATTGCTTCAATAAACTATTCAATATTTGTACTGCAGTAAGACGTAACAAATCACTATTTTAATATATGTATAAAGACCAACGGGATCACATTGTAAGATAATTATACTATTCGCGTACGCGTCACATATTGTTAAACGATTCGTCGTGATGAGCTACGTCAGTCTTCAAATGTATGAAGAATAATAATAATAATATTACTAACAATTAAAAGCATGAAATTCTTATGTAACACGCGAAAGAAAAACTAAAAAAAAAAAAAAGAAAGAAAGAAAGAAAGAACAAAAGACAATTCTTGCTCCCGAGACTTATCACAACAAAGCACCATTGAAACAGTGGCTCTCAACTCAGCGGTGATCATGAAAATACGCTTAAGGACAACCAACGAGTTGATTTATGCAATATATACGGGCCAAGTTATTATAAATGAAAACCACTGTCTTCACGATGCAGAGAGTATATATAACGATATTGTTAACATCTTCATCTAAGATTGAGAACACAATGTTATTATATGATTTCCTCATGTATATATAGCTAATACAATATAATATGTTTGGGTGATGCACACGACTCGTGCAAACAAAAATAAGAAAGCGTTTATTTGTACTAACTTTACGACATGCAACGTGATCCGATAACAATATAACCAACACCACAAGCATATATATCCGATGCCTAATAGAATAAAATAAAGAAAAAATTTGCGACAATCGTCGCGTAACGATCCCAAGCATCGCAGAACGCAATCAACCCCCAATATCCCACAGTTGTGCAAGGGTATCCTTTGACTCGACTATACGTATATATAATATACATCAACCTCCACACGTACATGACACAAACTGCCATTAATAACACCAAACGTGCAATCGCCAACTTCCAAGAAGTCAAAGCTCAAGAGGGAGAGAGAGAGTGAGTCAAAGCACATGCACACAAGTGACATCGGTAAATCTGTATATAAATCATTGCTCGGTCATAATATACACTTGGCGAGGGCGCGTAGACTCTCATCCTCTTCGTAAAGGTACACACTGTGGGTACTACCTATATAATAATATACATGTACGTGTAACTATGCTTGTTCTCTTGTTCGCTCGCCGTGTATCCATTGCTGTATACGGATACTGTGTATAAGCGTATACACCCGTTGGCTTTCACTGATCGTATAACCCTCTCCCCCCCAACCCTCGTTTGTATATACACAAGCGGTGGCGTGCGGGAAAAGCAGATGCGCCGAGCTCGAAAGCCGCGTGGATAATATCCCCCTGATGTGTGCTCCGCGTGCGTGTCGCGTACACGTGTGCAGTGATAGCGGGGCGAGTGTATTGTAGCGAGCAGGGGTTGTTCGGTGAAATTGAGTTAATGCGCGGATTGAAAAAGAAGGGCGATCGGATAAATGGAGCGCGAGCTCGCTGCTGCGGCAAGGAGAGTGGTAGGGTTTTGTTTCATTGAGTGGGATCATTTGCGACAGAAGCTAATTATTAGCACCTTTGGGGCATCCGTATACACGTTACGTACATGCATTACGTGTGTTTGGATGCGGGGTTTGTTTATTTTTTTGTACATTGTACGTTATACGGATCGAATTGATTTTTTTTTTTTTTTCCAGTACAACGTCCGTGTGTTGACGTGACGTGTCAAGTGAGTAACACCAATATATTATGAATGAGCGTGTACCTATTATATTGATATTGACACTGATGAACGTAACATGTATTATGCGTGAAAATCGATAAAGTCACTTTGAGCCTTGATAACCAATTTTTATCACGAAAAAGTGTAAATTCTCAAGGTCTTTCCGAAGTTGGCGAAGACATAAAAATCTCAGTTGTGCCTGATGTCCGCCCTATCAAGTTAACATGATACGTACATTAGAGCCCAATGGTATCTAGAATGGTCGAACATTCAGCCCAACATCAAAATAGTTGAAGCGTATAGGTACAGCTCGTTGTTTTTATAAAGGGATGCGTGGTATTTTCGAGTTCAATGACTGAGAAAAATGGTTGTGTTCATTTAATTTTAGCATAGAAATTTAATTTATGACCACAAAGATGTTCAAGAGTCAATCATTTTATTTTTCAAGAGGAATGACAATTAGCCACACCAACGACCGTGTGCAACTCGTCAAAAGCTCGTGTCACTGCTGACGGCACATTTTCCTGGGCGTCGTCAACTTGTCTTTACATAATATTTATGCACGTACGTGACACTGCTGTTTCCTCGTGTAATTATTTTATGAGGGGAAAAAAAAAAATTAAATTTCAATTTACATCAAATTGCCTACTGGGTGAACAGTCCAGAATTTTCATGTAAAAGAAAAATGTTGGCGAGCCCAAGTTAAAAAAAAAAAAACATCGAATTTGGCTCTTAAATTCTTCCACTTGAGAGGAAAAAGGTACCTGTATGCACGTCAGAAAACCACACGACTCAGCTTTTAACTTAAAAACCCACAAAATCCATCAGTTGCAACCTCAGCCGGACGACGGTCACTGCCACTACCTATAGAGATTGGCATCTCGTGTGCTACCGCAGAAATCACGAAGAAGAAGAAGAAAAAGCAGAAAAGGAGATGATGAGAGATACATGTACATATTTATAGCCAAGCAATTTTCGGGTGTAAAACGTGCCATAGTCGAGACAAGCGTTAAAAGGAGATAAGCAAGAATAAATTGTCGATTTTCACGGAACTGCTAGATCTCATTGCTCGAGTTACAATAACAAAGGTATATACACCTTGATATACACCTTGAGATCGCTCGTGCATGTAGTGTTACGTTGTTGACTTACGCAGGTAGTATTTCATTGGGGGGGAGGGGGATTTCCAACAAAAGGTTCCTCTGCCGGTTTATCCCTCGGTTTATCCCCCCGACGAAAGTTTGGCCTGGATTTTAGTTGCACGCGCTCGCAAAGGGTTTTTCACGGGTCGGCGGTCTTTGCCGAGCCGAGGAGTTTTGGCGTTTGAAAGCGATTGGCCTCGCCGGCGCGCCCGATGCAAAAGGCGATACCAAAGCGCACTCGGGTACATTTGATCAGTGCGACGCCAGTGTTTGCTCTGTTGATTTTTGCGCGGAAACAAAGCCACCCGTGTTTTTCCAAAAGCCATTTTCACTGGCAACAACTCGGGGGTATTACTCGTCACACGACGCGAGCCATAAATTCGCGAATGAAAAAGTAACGAAAGCACGACGGTGCGAAGTGCAGGGTATGCTTATTTTAGCGAGAAAAAAAAAGTCGTGGTATTTTTCTCCATTGGATTTTTAATTATAATCGCGTTCCTGGGATCTAAACGATGCACGGAAGAAAATCGTACTTCGCGCGAGAAGCGTGTATAATTTCGTTCCGTAAAATAAACCAGGAATGTTCGGAACCGTTTTGAACAGTAAATTTAATAATACAAGAAAAACCAAGCTTTATATCCCACAGAGATAGCTCTACTCGTTCGCTCTCGGCAAACGAACCCTCCACTTGAGCGTACAACTTTCGTGACTTTTCAGAGGAAAAACGGCCAAAATGCAGGCCATCCACTTGAAACTGACGCGAAAATAAATACAAGTCCACAAAAGCTCGGTCGGGGAAAAATCGGCCGAGAGTCGAGTAGTTTTCGCTCTTTACACAGGAGCTATTAATTGGCCCGAACTTTCCGCCAACTATCTCTCGCCGCGCCGCAAACGAGGGAAGCCCGGGCTCCGAAACGTGTGCGCGCACGAGCTGCACGTAGCCAAAGCGCTTTTATAAAGCTCCAGAGCTCCCCGTGTATTTTGCGGCTCCTCTGGCGGAGAAGCGCTTCGCTTGGCGTAAACCCACTGCACCGAGGCTGTATTACTGTGTTAACGCGTGGGCGTGTGCATGCACGGAATTTTCGGGCTGGGTTGAAAAGTCATCGATTTTGCACTGGAAATTTGAGCTTTTTTTCGTTGCTCTTGTAAAATAAAAAAATAAAAAACGGAGCTTCCAAGTAACCACAACAAGCTTCAATAGGTGTACATGATTCTTTTTTCCTTTTTTTTTCTCTTCGAAACTCATAATGACCATTTCCGTGCATTATGGTAATGAAATTATTCCGTAAATGAAATTTTTCGTCAAAGTAACAAACACCAAAGTCGATACGCAAGCTTGATGGGTTCATTATTCGTCGTTCGGATGGACATCGATTCGAGTTGGATCAGTAGTCCAAGCGCTCCACGCTTGCAATAGTCAAAAAACGTTTATTCAAGCCAATACGGGAAGACAAATAACTTGTTTACGGGAAAAGGCGTGCAGAGTCGAATCTAGAGACGAGCAATGAAACCCAAGCAATTTCGGGAGGCCTTCGTGCACACATATAGGTATAATTCCAACGTAGCTTCAGACTATATACGTGCGCGCGTGCAACACCGCACTAATTGAGCCTCCGTAACCTCTACTCAAAGCGACGCGTAATTATTTAAGAGTTGCGCAAGCTCCCGCGCTTTATACTCTGCACCGCGTGCGTGAGTGTCTGCACATGACTCCGTACACTTGTACACCCATACACCTCGATCCTCCTCCTTCTTCTCTCGCTCTCGACTCGGATAATCACGCGAAAGCTATGCACCGTCGGTAGCAACGGCGTATATAGAGTGCATGCAGTGCAGGGATTAATGGAATGTACGACTCGCGGGGGGGATGAAAAGTGTAATAAAACCGAAATGTGCCGCTTAGCCAGCAGGAGATAAAACTCGAGGGCAGGGCCGGCGAGTGGAAAAAAAAGAGAGAGGCGGTCGCGCTCCGTTACGCGCGTGAAAAGCGTATAACCCACGTATGGGTATGCTTGCAGCAGATGGAGCTTTTTTTCCCCGGAGTCTCGTGTGCTTTTGAAGCAAACGCTGCTCGTCGCTTATATCGACGCCGAGTGTCACAAGCTTTGCGAGCTTATTGGACTCTTCGGTGCTGGCTGGGCCTTTGTTTCAATGCTGCTTCGCTCGCGCTGATTTGTGTTTCACTGTTATGTCACACGTTGGGAAGATTCAGTCGTCAGGCTTATATTATATGGATGGGCTGGCATCTCTCGCTTTACTTTCTTTCTTTACACTTCAAGGGTACAAGAGTTTTATAATTTTTGGGGGTGATTTTTCGTTTGCTTTGAAGCATATTTTGCATTTTTTCAATGCTTAAAAGCGACTTGTCATGAGTTACAAATTTTTTACGTTTTTATTGGATATTTAGATTATTTAAAATATACTGATATTTTCCAACGTTTTTATTGTATATTTAGATTATTTAAAATATACTGATATTTCCCAACTGTACATCATGAAATTACCGACATTAATAGCTTTATGAAAAAAATAAAAATATTTTATAAGACCTTGAAATCTTTTCATATATTCGCCAACTGATGTACTGAAGTCGATAAAATAAATACGAATAAACATGAAAGCAACGTTAATTAAAATTATAATTTAAAAATTAAAAGTTGCAACGCAGTGAAATTACTTTTTTAATTAGTAAAACTGATAATCCTACTTATGTTATTCGTAAGACCTGTTTAAACGACCATGTAATCCAAAATAAAATTTACTTTCAGTGTTAAAAATTTGTAATGATTGTATGACTGATGGTACTTGTAGTATAAAACTGTATGAAAAGACTGACCAAGAAAAGTATATTATACACTTTGACAAAGTTTTTATACTACAACGGTAATATTATTAACAAAGTTATTTGTGTAAATTAAAAGTATCCACATAAATCCATGCTATATTATTTATTTATGTATAATTATTCAAATAGAATAGTTAAATTAAAACAAAATAAAAATTGAATCAACATTTCAACGTTAAACACAAATACACTGTAATTTTTATTTTATTTTAACTGTTAATGCAATTAGACTACATCATTGTGATAAATATTACCAACTTACTAATTAGCTGGTTCATTATATTGAATTATACAAGTAGGAAATCGGATTAGTAATTGCAGTTAATTTCTACTTTACCAATAAACTTTGGATTACGTATTGGTAATGACTTAATGACAGCAGCGTATGGACTGCGTACGCGATTAATTTCATAGGAGATTCAAATTCCACGCTATTAACAATTAACATATTATGTTTAGGTTGTTTTAGTAGCCCTCGTAAGGGCTGTCAAAAATTGCCGTAGCCGATGGTATTTCACATCGTCTTGGCGGGGTATTGGTAAAAGTTTTCAACTAGCAATAATCGCACCTCGGTAGAACCTCATTGGTTACGATATCGCCACTGCGCAAAGCTAAAGAATTAAGAACGCTATCCACTTCTTATGCTACCAACTCAACTAAATTGCTTGTGAGCAGTTTCTACTTTGTGCATAGCCACCTGGCGTCTCTTGCCGTAAATATTTCTGGCGCGCGATTTGAATCGTTTTCGACGCATCGTAGCACCTAAGTATCTTTTTTTCTACCATTTTAACACAAAGTGAACGAGTTGTAAGGCAAAATAAATTTTATTATTATTATACGATACCCTACAATAGTTTTAACAAAACAAAATTTTTTTTCAATGAAAAATTAATTTACTTTTTTTCTTAGCAAGTACAAAAAAAAAAAAAAAAAAAATTGATCCATGTTTTTTATAACCGATGTAAAAAATTCAGAATGACTTAAATCCTGCAGATAATACAATTTTTATGACATACGAAAGATTCCGGTCGTTGCTAACACCCAAACACTTTCGGCTCTTGTCACCACCAGCGCCGATTTCCACTACGAAAATAAAGTACCATTTTACTACTTCCCACTCACTCACATGCCCGCGACACGAAATCAAACCCTCCTCAATCATTCGATAGCATTGACGACGACAAACAACGACAAGCAAACGACGGAGGCGACGCGCACGTGTTTTCCAACGCAGCACGCCTTGACCTTCTCCGCCGCCATCAGTCTCGTATAATCTCGCTTCACCACCTATATTTCATCGCTCAATCTCCTTCTTCTCTCGTTCGCTCCCTGATGTGTGCCTCGGAATAGAATCGGTATTTTTAGTGGTGCCGCACCGAGCACGCCGGAGCGTCTCGAAGCCCTGCACGGCGCCTCTGCGCTACATTTTTTTTCTCCCTCTCCCTCGCACCGTTACACGGAGTTACGGGTGATACTTCCTTCCGCTCTGTACTTTTACCCCGCGTTTTACGCTCGTGTGTAAAGTGGAAATCTAGACGTTCATGTGATCGATTTCGGTTTGAAAGGTGGATGGTCGCGAGAGCTTGAATCGGAAAAGAAATTAATTCGAAATTTTTCTAATTTATGACAATAGTATTTCTATAATTATTCGCAAACAGAAGAGGAAACGATGGTAACCCGCCCTCCTCTACGCGGTAAACGCGAGTTTATCTGGTACTTAGCAAAGTGTCAAACACGGCATTGTCATCAAATTGAAATTATGCACTTCCTAAATCAGATGGGCGATTTGTCGCTTCGCAATATTATCATTAAATGTAGATTCGGACATAAATGGGTGTACAAAATGAGTGTATGATCGTCACACAAATTATATCACTTTGTTACGAGCTCGAAGTACGTAATGAGCAGTGCAAATTGTTGTACTCTCTCACGTATAATTATACACGCTTATGTTAAGCACACTTCTCAGCTTCGGTTACGTTTATGGTCATGGATAATCACTCGCTTGTAACGGTTCATCTCCTCAACTTAATAACCGAGATAACCATATCATCACCGTCGTAATGTCCCCATACGAAAAAACAAACACCCATTTGCTTGAATTTCATATATTTTTACCATCCAGTTTTAAAGGAGGAATTAATAATATTTTTTCGGGACGTTAATTAGTTTTCACCGCGTTTTAAGTGGGCGCATTAAAACTTTGAATTTACAATTTCGCGAAAGTTACAAACTTCCCACATTAATGGATTTAAATACATTTAGAAAGAGAAACCAAGAAACACATAGCTGTACAAATGTTTCCAACTTTAGAGTTTCTCGCTTTATCAAAGATTTAGCACAAAAAAAAAAACAAAAAAAAATAAAATAAAGAGAGAGAGAGAGAGACAAAAGCGTAAATAATACAGTCCGGGAACTTTCTACAATGATTTACTGCAAAATAAGGGAGAACAAAAACATTTTAAATACACAAGTCTGGAAATAAACCGCCCGCCGACAGAGCAGCGCGACGCAGTTATGCAGGTCGCAGTGGCCGTATATAGTTAAGCACGTCACGCTCAAATTAATGATTTGCATAAGCACTCGGTGTTCCCGCGAATACCTACCCGACGCTGTTGGACTTTTATTATTAAGCGAACATGAGCGATTGCTCGAGAAAAAATTGCTGAAAATTCACCAACCACTATAATTTTTATTTCTTTTCTTCCATACCTTTATTATTATAATTTTCACCATACGGTATGCAAATCGCGAGTGTTGAGAATGACAACTATTAATTAAAACCTTATACTTTGAACATTGGGTTCACGTTGCACAGTTAAAGTACCGCTGACGTCATTGGGGTAACATTTTTTTTTTTTTTTAATTATTATTTCAACAAAAAGGTGTTAAGTTACTCGACGACACTTTCATGAGCCTCAATGAATCATGGTAATCCTCTTCGAAATATACTTTTACCATGATGCCATTTGACTTGCGAAAGTTGCAACAGTCAAGGAAAATCATAAACGACGAGTGTATTTATCAATATCTTTCGACAGGAAAAAGGAGACAAAACTACACTTAAAAGGTCAGAGGGAAATGTTCATTTATCAAAATTTCTCGCAAGCATAGGATAATGAGATTTCATTACTGTCGTCTTTTGTGACAATTGATTGTAATAACATTGTCAGTGTATAGGGAGATACTGTTAAAAATGAAAACCCCTCGAGCCTATCTCCAGAAAGAGTTGATCAAAGTGTTCCATCGAAAGAAAGCAAATAGAATATACACGAGAGCGAGAGGGAGAATAACAAGCAGCTCAGACTCTTATCTTGCGGATTGAAAAAAATTTCACGGCTCTCTCGAAAGTCTAATGTCGCGCGCAGGCACTGCCGAGAGAAGGACGACGACGACGACAGAAACGACGAGGCTTTGTACGTGTGCGCTTTGCTACTTTCTCCGGTGAAAATGCCTCCTCTGTGCGCGGGCTGGTGTACGTGAGAGATTACCTTTCGCGCGCTCGGGTACATGCATACATACACTCGTGCATGCACGTGTACATATTATACGCAGACACGCTTGTAATGTACGTGCGGTCGTGGCGCTATGGATGCGAATTTCACGGCATCCTGGTAATCCATCTTCACGTATACATCAAGATGTGGGATTTGCGAGATTTATTCCAAGCACCTTCTGGTGTGTGTCTCTTCGATATCCATCTGTCAGTTTGATTGATAAAATTATACGTCGTTTTATGGAGCTTTTTTATACCAAACGATGATGGTTTTGGTAGTCTTTTGGTAGATTACTGTTCGAGATATCGAGAGTCACGAACAGTTGACTAACAAGCGATTTTATCGGTATCTCTCATCTCGCACTTACAGATGTTAGGTTTAGTACAACAATTGAGAGTAAACTTTCAAGATTTCTAGCTTAGGGATTCATATTGAATTACACTTTGTTTGAATGTTGTTTCGTAAATGTTGAAGCTTCAGACATTGTGACAAGATTTCACAACATACGATTATTTTCTTATCTCTAAAGTTCTACATTAGAGCTAACAAGTTTCAAGTAATTTCCTGTAGTTAATTTCAAGTCAAACGTTTTTTTCTGTAACGGAATGTTAAGTACGTGAATGTATATTTTTTAAATACAACAAATATAAGTGATACTTATATTGCTTTTTCATCAATTTCTTGTCGACGTACAATTTTAAGTTTATTCATAGATGGTGTAATGAAAAACATATTAAAACTTTTCAAATATTGTAACAATTGATTGTTCAGTCATACGAGGTGTTTACTCACTGTGCGATGTGGCGTATGAAATAATGGGTGATATCATCTTGTTACTCACCTGAAACAAAAAAATTAATATTGATTTTTAAAAGTTTCTGCTGTGCCTTCATTAACTTTAACATTTCATTTTTCGATAATTTTAATAGCCGTAGATATAAGCTATACATTGTCAATGCTAAATAGATCAACTATGAATTACAAAAATATATACATGTAACTATAGGTCGACTAGATGGTTGATTAGTTGAAATGTTCAATTTCTATGGATGCCATTTTTACCCTCAACTCATTTGCATCACAGAGGTAACAACTACCACTTCTTCTCGTCAATGAGAAAAGAGTGACATAACGAAAGCTCCGTCTCCTAACAGACAGAAATCGAAAGAATGGCCCAATTAAGGGAGTTGTAAAAAAAGTTTGAAGAAAGGTCGTCTTGGAGTATAGAATATCAAGGTTTTCATGATCGTTTAAGGCGATGTTTAAGGACAGTTAGGGCCGATTTATAGTGGCATGTTTGCTTCATGCTGCTGCCTTTCTTCCAATCCTTTCAAATAGGACGATACAACATGAGGCGAAATACGCTACTACAAATGGGCCCTTAACTCCTTTCAATAAAATTATTACCGCATGTGTAATGGAACTAACAATTAAAATATCCATGTCAAGATACATCTACCAATTTATAATTAATGAGCAATTATAGTTTTTCTGAATATTTATAAAATAGGGCTGGAGAAAAAATTATATTAAAAATGATACCAGATGATACAGTAGCAATGGTTAACGCGTGGCAATGGTTATTCAATACTGGCGCTCATGATTTCTATATGCCGAAGTTGTAGGTCATACTTTTAGGTCACAAAAATTACATTTGAATTACAAATTTCTTCTGAACTTTTATGGCCAACGATTCGTTTATTGAAATCTACGTGAGACCATGCAGTTTGCTGTTATTTAATCAATATCTCGGCGTGAAATGCAACAAATTTCAGTATCGTAATAATTTTTAAAACAAGCGGTTGAGCGTTAACCCTCAAGAGAAATATTACAAGAGAAGAAAAAAAATCGATTACGCTTAAAAAGTAATAAAAGAACGCAGTTCTCTTATGCCCTCCGTTGAATAATTCAAATCTAGCGTGATCAAGACAATCACTTATTCCGAATCCAGGGCCAATATGAAATTTATGCCGTAATATTTTTTAAAGGTCCGCCACAATAATTTATTCTACCCTTATACGTTACTACGGAATTTTTATGAGGTTCGTAATTTTGTAAAACAGCTTACACTTTGAACATCATCTCTTCAATTTGGTCGTAATAGATTTCGTACTTTTCAAACATTAATTCAATTTTGTTAAAAGCAATCAGTTCATCTTATTACAAAAGCGTATACATTAAAATTATTACCTTAGAAGCGTGACTACACTGAGCCCTACATAATAGTATAATCTTTAGATTATAAAGACTGTAAGCTCAAAACAGAGTTTTAATTAATTTAATAAAATTATTGACTACTCCATTTTTCAATCGAGCTTTTTCTACGTATACTTCACCTACTCTGTTTCAAATGAATATCCAAGCCTTCAATGTTCAAAATAAGATCGTCAGATATCTTATCTGATTACTATGATCTACGGAAAAAAAGTTCGTTAAAATCATTATCGTATTAATTTATACGGTAGAATGGATAAAATTTTATTCCAAATCACTTTTAATTGTTGTTAAAAGATAGTAAATTTCTTCGGAAACACGTTTGATCGCTTGAAATGTATCAGACATTTAAATACTCTCAGAATTGATGTATCTGTGAAGAAACATCTTAGTTGTCAGATTTCCACAGTTTCTCTCTTTTACGATTCGACTGTCGAGTTGCTAAGGTCGCACAGAAAAAAAAAAAAAAAAAAAAAAAGATACAATATTTGATAAAAGCTCATGAAAAACAAACTCAAACCAGACTAGATGAGCAGCCGCTATTGTTCACCACCTAAAGTCTGCTATAAAGGAAAAAAAAAAAAAATGAATCAAAATCGAGGGCTCTCCGTATTTTTAGCGACTCTCCTGCTTCCCTGCAGCTACAATCGGATTTTCATTACTTTTCAGGCGCAAGAATTTTAAAAGAGGTCACAGCCGAGGAAAAAAGCAGAGATGCTTAATTAAACTCCCAGCTCTCTTTTCGACATCCTCGGATCCACTCGAACAATCGAATCAACTTCTGACTTGATTAATAACCCCCTCCCACCCCCCAATAAAAGCGAGAGCAGTTTCTCGCTGATTGCCCCATTCGTCAATTAAGATCAAATATTCACGAAACAAAAGCAAACTCGTTGTGCCAACGGAGCTTGCGGGCATTGTTATTCATACCACGCCCCGAAATAAAACGCTGCACAGCGCCAATTTGCAGAAACCACAATGATATAATATATATACACCATCCCTTGGGAATTCCAGCTCGTGCTTTTTTGTGGAAACAAAGCTCGGTCACGTAAAAATCAAAACAAGAAGTGGCATCAGCAAATACCTACAGGTACAACACAACAGACAAACAACAGATTGACGGTCGTGGCGGCTCTTCAATACCGGCGCGACAAATATACGTATCCTGCGGATTCCAGGATCATATAATCGCCCGAGGAGGGACACGCGTACGTGTGCTATACACGGCCAAAGCTCCAGCGAAGGACGACGCGCCGGTGCGGGGGCTGGCTCGCGCGAAATCAGGTCAACCATAGACGAACTGCACGGTGCTTCACAGTGTGTGTGTAAGCGAGGACGAGGAGGAAGAAGGGAGAGACACGGGCGCAGTGGTGTACGTGCAGCGTGTATATGAATTTGGATCGATATCCAATATTCTTTCGGCCGGGAGGACGCCCGCGTGAAAGTCTATCTCTACGCTATAGCTCCCCCTATATACCCGGTGTTTTGTGCCTACGTTTGCTGCCGCCGCTGCAGTGCCCACATACTGATTTTAGTACATTAGGTGTATTGGGCACCCGTACAAAGTATATACTGATAAACGGAAGCGCGAGCAGAGGATAACTTATCCTGGTTTCGTTGCCAAGATTAATAAGCCTCGCTTTTCCCTGCAGAAGGTCTAGTACTATACGTACAGATTAAGACTGAAGGGTATAGGTACATATGATTATTATTATTATTATTATTATTATTATTATCTACGAGTGGGAGGTAAGTATATATACGACGAGGGCGATGTGTGTTTGCAGAGCGGGTGAGTGCTTCAAGCTGGTCGGCTCGTTCTTTTTTGCCGAGGAGTAATAAGGTATACCGGACCGCTCCAAAGTGTCTGTCGTGAAAGTCCGTGTTACATGGCGCGTCCTTTGTGTCTACATCTCGCCTGCTGGGTCTCTTTTCTTCCTTGCACGGTACTATACATGTATTATACATTTATATACCCTCGTAGACACCTCGTCTCTTCTGCAGCTCCGCGCACATCTCTCTCTCTCTCTCTCTCTTTGCCGGTGCGGGTAATGGGGTCAGACCTATATAGGTACCCCTCCTCTCCTCTCCTCATCCTTGTGTTTTTTGCCCCAAGTGCGCTTACCTGCCCGATAGTCCGGGGATGTATACGTGCTTTCTCGTCCTTCGGCGACAATGGACTTTGCAAGCCCGGAAATTTTTCATCTCGTCTTCCTTTTCGGGGAGATCGCGCTTGATTTATGCGAAAGCTGATTTAATATAGACGACTCTCTTGGAGTTGTATTTACATGTACTAGTCGAGATGGGAATGTACGGGAGTTTGTTGGCTTGCTTTGGAGATGGATACACTCGATGGATACTTTGATTACCAAAATATGAAGAGATTTCTATTTCTTTACTGTATCCTCCTCCATACAATATATTCTGCAAGTCAACCAAATGATACTTTTTATTTGATAAACTTGATTGGCTCAAGTTGTGGAGTAAGAGACATAAGTGATATTGTCTCGGAAATCACATGGGATACCCGAGTCCTGTACACTGGCTATTAGAGCCGAGAGTGCGAATACATATCTACATATTGCTGTAAATAATTCATAACAAATTTGTTTCTGTGTGTATACAAGCGCAGGTAAATCCGGCCTAATCAATAAACATACGAGAAACACTGAATAATTTGACCATCTAATGAAACAATCGGAGCGTGAATCTGCTAATTGCCGAAAACGAGATCGTTCAATTTCATCACCGACATATTGCATACTCACGTAAACGCACTAACGAATCCTCTCTGGTATAACATCAACCATAACATCAAACGTAAACTCGTAAGCCCCGAGCCGTTTTCCAAAGGTTGCAGTCAGTTTCAATCGAGAGTCTCTCTCGGAGGCAAATTATAATACAATCCAAACTTTTTTCAAACAAACGGAAAGGTGTATGTGGAGAGGCACGGCAAGGAGTGTCCGATATCGCATCTGCGAGACACGTCATTATCACGAAGAAGGAGCTTGCAAGAAGGTATATATATGAGCGCAAAGGAGAACCAACCGGTATGTAAATATGCGCGCCAGCAGCGGCAGAATGTTAGATCGACGCGCTAACGATGTACTTTTCCAGATTGTGCATATATACATATACTATATGCATACAACTAGGCTCTTACTCCACATAATATCATACATGTAGGATGGAGTTGAGGCGAAAGGCCGTACGGCTTATAAACGACAGATCACACGAATTGCTGTACATTACAATAATAATGGAGAATGGATGCACGTTGTGTATATTATTCATAAACGGGTGTGTGGGTGTGGTGCGGTCGTTTGGTAATTGTTAAACGTTTTTACGTGGGGTGTAACGAGAGGCTGTTGTATATGACTGCGTTGAAATGGAGATACAGTCACGAGAGAGGGTATATGGAGGGAGGGGTGTATGGCTGTCACGAAGTTCGCGTGTCATCGAAATTTACGGCTGGGGAGGCGTGAATATGGTACAATAACAATATCGCATTATGCGCTTACTTGATTTCACGAAGCATACCAATGTGCATATGTATATTTTAAAACTTTCAGTTGGCAAAGTTGCTGTGGAACAATGAATTGAGCTTCAATGTGTTTTATTGAATTGATATATGATACACGGAGACGAGGGCATTGTAATTCAATTGGGGAAGAGTATGCGAGTCTGGTGTAACAGAGGGGGAAGGTGTTTGAATATGAAATCCGAAAAATGAGTCTCTTCTGGAGCTGTATATAATATAATGTTTATAATTCAAAGTCGATTTATTACACTGGCAATGAGAGATATGAAAAACACAAAGATTTTTTTTCTTCTCTTTTAACTTTTGGTACAGTAAAAACGAGTAAAGTAAAAATTACTCTTCCAAACGGGAAAAATTACTTGGGACTAAAGAAACGCAAGTAGTTTAACACTCTAAAATAACAAACATGTAAAACAACACTAAGCACAGAGACCTGATAAAACCGAAAGAAATAAGTAACGCAAATTCATACATGATAGTAAAAAAAAGCATCGCAGACTTGTAGAAAACTGGCAGCAAGTAAGGGCTACTGCGCAGAAAAGGAAAAAAGTGGAGGATAAGGATTCGATTTCAAATTCAATAAGCAGATAGTAAGTAAAGCGAGCAGCACAAAGAGGCATAGCAAAACGAGGACAAAAACCTAGCAACGAGACTCTCGTTATAAAGTGCGCTATACGTACAGCTTGACCAGCATCGGGGTAATCTCGGTTTTGTATAGCTTGTGCACATGTGTGTGTATACACATGCCTGCCCGAGAGAGTATACATACATATAAATCCACAGCATCAGCGCTGAAAGAAAGAAGCGACAGCAACGGACTACAACTCTTCCCACTGTAGCGGAGATTACAATCTTATCTCTCTCTCTCTCTCTCTCTCTCTCTCTCTCGGTTGGGAGGCACGAATTTTTACGATGCTCCGATTAAGTGATTTGTTGCACCACGAGCTGGATATTCTCTCCACCCCGTTGTGCACATACTCCCCTTTTATATTTTGTTGACCATCGGCACATCCGTTTTCTGCTTGTGTATAAGGAATCAAAAAAGAGGAAGAGGTGGGGAGCAAGCGAAAATGAAAAAAAAAAAAAATACAAACTACCAAAAAATGTAAGTTCTTTTTTTTTTTTTTATCGAGTATAATCGAATTAAAGCTCTTGTAAATCGATAGGGACTGTTCCACGTGTGTATCAGTAGATTCGAGTTTGATGAACAGAGAGAAGCAAGTTGTGCAATCATATTATTGGACCAAAAGCGGCTGACAATTGCTTTTTCTCGTTTTTCTCTATACACATCAGCTAAAATGTGAACTGTAGTGTTTGGTAAGAGTATTTCATACCATGGCTTGCTCCATTTTACATTCCTGCATGGATTTCTCACAGAGACGCTAAAATTCTCGTTGCAACCATCCAAAAAAAAAAAAAAAAAAAAAAAAAAAAAAGAGTTAAAAGTTCAGACCATGTCAGATACCAAAACCGATAATTTGTGTAATTTAAAAAGGATGAAGTAGGAGGAAAAAAAAAGGGCAAGCGTTGCACGTAAAAGTATGCCAGGGGAAAAAGAGAAGCAAGCCAACAACCAGCAATTATTGCGACTGACATCGCATAAACCGAATTACGTGCGAGGCCGCATATACATGTATACACCGGTCACGTTACGTTTCAACAAAAAAGCCCACAATACAAAGGGCTAATTGAAGCAAGCGCGGTCGATTACATAATTAAAGCGAAACAGAGTCTGAAGGAGGGAGACAGGAGGAGAGCCAGTCGTCGACCACAAATGTCTTGACAGGCAGGAGAGAGAGAGAGAATGGGAGTCATTGTTTCGAGAGCTCCTGTACGGAGTCGATTGGTGGGGAATGAAGACAGGGGGAAAAAAAGAGAATCGAAGGAGGAAAATAAAAAGAGCGTATGGGATCGAGTCGCGACCTCGGATTAGAGAGAAGGTCGACGACACCCCGCGACGACCAAACGCCTGTGTACTTATAAATACGGCTAATGTGAATCCACGTGTGTTTAGGAGCAAGAGATATGTTTATCCGGTGTCAGGAGCTACTGATGCCGAGTTAACGTCTGTATTGGTGTAGGCGGAAAAACAATGACTCGCTCTCTCCTTTGCGTAACGAGATCAGTGCACAAAAGAGACCCTTCTGGGGGTGTACGGGAGGAATACGTGGGTTCAACAATCTTTTGCTCCCTCGTTGGCTTTTGCTGTGCGTTGGATATGCGCAACTCTTTGATAGCCGCCAATTTGATACTCTATTTTACTTTGCGATACTAAATTGTTACCCCAACTGATTTTGTAAAAAGTAAAAATGTCTAGTAATTTTATATGCCTTGGATCTAGCAAAAATAACCCGAGTTTTTTTTGTCAAACTATCTCAAAAACATGACTAGATAGAGAAACTCGAAGGTCACATTGGAATCGATGTGTAAAAAAAGGGACAAAACTGTGGGAAGTTGTTTTTGCGAGAAATCACCTTTTTGGGCAAAAAACAATTAATATAATTATGTTTTATCACTCGATTTGACGAAAAATCGTTTTGGAAACAGAAAACAAAAAAAAAAAAGTATCAAAGCCCCGGCAATCAAGTCCAATCAGTCAACTCTCGCAACGGCGGCCAGTGAAAACCTAAATTGGCCTTGTTTTCACAAAGAGAAAATCTCTTTGGCGAAAAAAAAAAGAAAAAAAAATCACGCACCAATGCGCGTGAGTGCACCACCGGAAAACTCAATAAATTTAAAAATCAAAAGCACCAGAGACCAACCCAAGCTTCCGAGAAGGAATAAAAGCTCCGGCCGTCGTCCCTATGCGAATATATATGTATATTCGCACGATTCGCATTTACACGTTTACGCTCATTGGTAAGCGGTGAACGTATACATACACGTACCCTCGCTACACACGCGCGGAAAGAGAGAGAGAGAGAGAGAGAAATGCCAAAGCATATAATCGACGTGCCGCGCGTCACTAAATCACCGACGTGTCACCGCGTACGAGCCCTACTTAATTGACGAAGAGTCTCCTACCCTCACCTCTCCGCGCTTGCCAGTAATTATGGTTGTGTTTCTTTCTCTTCCAGAAAATTACGTGGAATTTGTCGGACGTCCCTAGCATACCGATCCTTATTCAGTCCGTATATTTACAATACTCGCACACACTCAAGTATGCGCACGAGACTAATAAACTTTGGCACAATATTTCTCTCTCGCCATCCCTTTTTGATTATTCTCTGTTCGATGGAATTAAACTCCCTTTTGTCATTTATAAACTAATGAGAGAGAGAAAAAAATTATCAATAAGTACGAATTAAGTGGGCCCACCAAACCATGCAGTTTCCAAAGCCGGTGGAGCTGTAGTATACCCATTCCATAACGCGCACGAGTCAAACAAAGTAAAACGAAAGGGGCAATAAAAACTCGGCTTCTCGCTGCGCCCACTTTGTTCGAGAGAGAGAGAGATAGTGCGCGATGTGTAATAACAGTACAGTGGGTTATAGGTGTAGTAAATACAAAAAGGCTCCGAGAGATATAGAGGGACTATCTCCTTGATCTGGACGAAACAAATGACGGGGGGGTGCGAACAGCCGTATTTGCTCGGGTATCTACGCGAGCCGGATTAATGAAGCCCCGCAGAGGTGTGCATACGTACCTATACACAAACGCCACGGACGAGTCCAATTCGGCGATCGTAGCGATGGGCTGTGAGGGTATAGATATGTTTACAGTCTTGAATATCGCCAAAAGGGAGTCAGTTGGGGCAAAGGGCGATTTCTCTCGTGTGTTTTACCACGTATAAAACAATAAGGAAAGAGGAACGAGATTGGAGAGGCCCTTATCGTCACTTGCACCGACGTCGAGATGTCTATATTACCATTAAAAACTATTGGTTACATACCGGCCTTTGTAATTTGATCGTTCACTCGTTGAGTCGCAACACCTTCGTCACGTGTGACATGTCTCGGTTTTTTCGGTCAATCAACTCTTTATTCCCTGTATACGAACAAAAGAAGCGTGTATTTCCCAAACAAGTCACAAAAATTGACACCGATCATGATATTATATAGTTGAGGTGAAAAGGGCTGCGTTGCGTATAAAAATAAATAAAATTCAAATCAACAGGGAAATTTAGCATGTAGTGCGTTTTAAACAAAGTCTAGTAGTATACATAATGTATAAGCTTTCCAAGCACATCTAAATTAGGTCGAGTCACTGTATTTGCAGATACGCGTAAAAAAACAGGACGAAAGCCACGTCCTTCGGGTACAACGAATCGAAAGAGGGACAAGAACAGAAGTACGATCGGGAGGGAGTGAGGGGGAAGGGGGGGGGGGGAAATAATGCACAAAGTAACGGCTGCAGCGAAAACCGGATTATCACGATCTCGCCGAGAGGGTCTCGAATGTTATACATTCATACATAATTTCTTTCTTTCTTTTTTTCCACTACAGTATGGGTATTCCAAACACACACACACACACGTACCTCTGAGCAAGAAGGCTGCGAGCATCATGTCCTTAAGCTGCTGGATGTGGACACCATTGAGGTGATGGTTCGCGAAATGCGCGACCGGGTCGCCGGTGTTGGTCGTCGAGAGCTGCTGCTCTTGCTGCTCTGGATGCTGGTGTTGACGACGCGGGCAGTGCCGATGGAGCTCCTTGAGCTTGCACGAGCGGTGGCTAGGCTTGTCGCAAGCGTCCAGTTCGCACAGCTTGCACCTGTTCTTCGTCATTTTTTTCTAAATTATACTTTTTCCCCCTTCACTTTGTTTTTTTTTTTCTTTTCTTCACAAAAATAAGGTTTTACTTCTTTATCTCACTACTTATCTCTCTCTCTCTTTTGTTTTTATAATACACTTATACACTTAGTTAAACTTTGAAATTGAAACGACGAGTATGCCCCTGCACTTGCGGGATTTCAAGGTAACTCTTCTCGAAGGCTTCTTGTTACTCACTTTTTCGGCACGTCAATCACACTTGGGTTATTTGATGATCACAAGCTTGCTGTATATATAGTCTCAACTGTGCGACAAACACACACAAATGTGTTGATTGAGCTAAGCTTTTATCGAAATTTGGAAAGAAAAAAAAAAATAAATAAATACAAATCAGTCAATTTCCTCAATGATTCGTCTCAGCCGAGAAAAAGGTATTTCTCAAAGTCGTCTCGGTTGAGATGCGCCGGAGCATCGTTTACCCAAAGAAAGAGCTGAAGAAGGCAGCAATCAAAAGGCCCAGACGGAAGCATTTATTTTTCCAGCGGCGCACCGGCAAACTTTCCAGCAGTGGTACAGTAATAATAGGAACTAGCTCGGTCAAAAAAGAAAGGGGAAAAAAAAAGAAAAAAAAATTCTCCCAACAGGAGCAGCCGACGAGCTATCACCGGCGGTGTTCTCCTCCTCCTCTTCTTCCTCTTCGCTACTGCTACCCTTGGCGGGTATCCCGACTGGCATTGCTCTCGACTTCCGCTTGGATAAGCAACAGCGACAGCCGGCTGCTCTGACTATCCGTGGCTGACAATTTGTTGTTGTCGCTGCACAGTTCTCGTCGTCCTTGTCGCACCGCCACTACTGCTCTGGGGTTTTCCACTTTGTCGGCCAAATGACGAAAAGACACGATCATCACGATGATTAATCATTATTTAGCTGTGCACAATGGGTGGGGGTGTGTGTTTGTGTGTGAGTGTGCGTGCGCTTAGGCGACAGTTTTTAAAGCAAAGAGGCATCACACTTACGAGGTTCTCTTGTGTATACCAGAGCAGCGGCTGTTTACCTATATACGTGGCTTTACGACCGCCCGGGTTTTTCAATTTTTCGAGAAAGAGGGACGAAAAGCAATGGCGCTTTTATCAGTTAGCCGAGTGGGTGACGATTAAATTGTTACGGTAATTATCATCTCTTTACTCTTTTTCGGGCATTTTATTTTAACTGATTTACCTGTGACGTGATTTTATAGTGACACACGAAGACCTGCGTGTCTCTATAAACTCATGTAAACTACTCTTGTAAACCGAAGCCTGTTAGCTAATACGAACCTCCGATCCTTAGCTTTCGATAAAATACCGCTCTACTGAGTTTTTGGTG
This sequence comes from Copidosoma floridanum, assembly GCF_000648655.2. The sequence goes on along the minus strand of NW_019379491.1, from coordinate 88,637 downwards.
ACTTTGGGATGTAATTATTAATTTCTCTGTGCTTTCCAAAGTACACCTTTTATACGCTGGGCGAGAAGTATAAAATGGAAACTTTTTGCCCTCTTTCGGAGGCTTCAAACTTCGTAGACGGAACGTACATCACTCGAGAGGATTTCCCATAGCGGATGATTGTTAATCGAATCGGGAAGCTACCGGAATAATGATAGTGTACTTTTACTTGCTTTCAATAATCCCGATTGGATTTTATCTGTGCTATACTTGGCCATTGTATTATACTTCTCAAGTTTTTTATTATCTCCTTCGTGCCCAAGCCACAAAATTTCCTTAAATAATTCATCGATCAAAGCAAAGACAGTTTGCCATCCCCATGCATTAAAAAAATTTAATCGACGAGCTGTTCAGCCCTTTTTTCCTTCAAGCTCCAATGCTGAAGAGTCCTACAAGAGGAGAACCGAGAAAAGAAAATGATTGGCTCGAGCGCAATTACGTAGTAAAATAAGGGATACGAAATAAAGCCACCCGCGAAGTGATAGAGGAGCACGGACTAAAGAAAAATATGGGAGCGAGAAAAGAGTCCTGGACCGTAAACAGTACTTGGTCGAGTCAAAAGTGACGGACCGTAGCCGCGGAAAAAGCTCGAGCACACGCGCAAGCGAAAACCAACCGAAGAAGCGCACTCACAAAAGTCAAAAGAGCGAGCAAAAGGGAAAAGATTAGAGCGCACAGGTTTCGCGTACGTGTAAACCGGCGCGCACACCTTTCGGCCGGACGTTTTATCAGTCGCACGTGTCACGACTGCTGAGAGTCAGATAACGACGACGACGACAAACAAGCGCTTGGGACGACCATTACAGAGCTGCCAGCCGGCAAACACATATATATATTATAAGTACGGGAGAAAGAGCATTAAAGCGAATGTGTGTACACACAAGTGTGCAACTCAACGCGCGCCCCGAAATACCCATGGCCATTGTCTCACTCGCTCATATATTGTATTTTACGTGTACATGATGCCTATGCACTATATATACACCCGCCAAGTGCTTAGCTAAGCACCGTGCAAATGTACAGACACCAGCCTACCGAGGTGATGATACAACTACTCATACAATACTTGCTGACTTTGGTGCTCTTTTTCTTCGTTCTTTATACATATAATTACTTATGATACCTACTGTGTACTTATAATGGTGTTTCTATTTTATGATATACATTTGACAAAAGATTTTTTTTTTACTTTTATTTCCCAAGTTCTGCAGGAGAGGGTTTTTAAAGAGGGTGAAAAAAAAAAATAATAATAATAAGCATCCCTTGGGAGTTTCAGTATTTAAACAAGCGGTGCAATAAATCATCTTTGATACGAAATGGTTGTTAATCTATAAAATAAACAAGTTAATAACTTCTCGTGAGAGACAGTATAGTAATGTCGATCGGTATGAGCCTGCCGATTTCTGAAACGCTCCGGAAACGCAAGTTATGTAGTATAGGAGGCAAAAGGGTGTATAGAAATCGCAACTAACGCGAAGCAAAAGAAATCAGAGCTCAAAATCAGTGATGACGATTTTATTATGGATAATCTTTGATTCTGCGACACTCGATTCAACCGGAGGCATCAGCAAAGCTCTCCTGTGGAAAATCCCCGTTAATGCAAATGGTGCTCCGATCGATGTATACAACACCAGCATTGGACAAGAGGATTACTTAAAAGTATTTTCGTGGTATTTACTCTGTTTTTAGTGAATTTGGCAAAGGTATTAAAACATGCATCTGTTTTTCGTTAATCTCGAATATTACCGAGTTTTTTTTTTTATTCAAAAAATTGCAGGCTGTTAAAAAAAAAAAAAAAAAAAAAAAAAAAAAAAAAAAAAAACCAATGGCCTTCAGCTCCACACAGATTGATGTTCGGAGCCACGGTAAAAGCCATTTATTCAAATCAGCTTGGCCCCCTTGTAGAGTGATTCGCAATTTTTCGAGTTATCAGTTCGGGATTCACTTTTCGATTTCCGAGCTCGAATTGAAAACTGAATAATTCAACGCGGCAAGCGCAGAGGAAACTCGAGTGGGTCTCTAGACTAATTCTTTTGGGTTCGGCAGAGCTTGTAATACACCAGTTTCGAGTGCCCTCTCTGCGTTGGGGAGTACCTTTTTTTCCGGAAAACACGAAAAACAGATGTACATTTGATAAAAAAAAGGTGACACAATGTAATATGTATACAACGAATCGTCAATCGTCCGATTACTCAACGCACCCTCTTGGAGCCATGCACGTGTAGTGCAAACAAACGTACATCAGCAACAAAACAAAAAAAAACATTATGTAAAACAAACACGAGAATATAAGTGTATAAATATATAAAAAGGGAGTCGCATTACGCTCGCATCCACAGCGAGGCAGCTCATTTTGCATTCTAATTCTCGAGAGCTATTATATTATGTAGTACCTGCGTTGGGAGCACATTATCTCTCTCTCTCTCTCTCTCGGCGCGAAAATCTTTTTTTTTTAATGCGCGCGAAAGTATACGATTCTCGGCTCTCTCTCTTGCTTAATACAAAAAAAAAGTGTGTTTATTTCTCTCGGCTATTTACGATTCCCGGCATCGAATTCATGCAAATTACCCGCGTATCGGGTACACACATCGGTATCTTCTACACAAGGCAGCGAGTCGTCTCCCTGCGGTTCATGCAAACGTGACTTTCTAGGGGCGACTCTTTCTCCTCTCATCGGGTATAAATACGGGGATCGGCGACCACGTCGACACGAGTGTGTCACTCTTTGATTTTCCAGCGTTAAAAATAAAACAATTATCGAGCTTACACGCATGAATTACATATCTAAGTAGATCTGCAATAAGTTGAGTTGTCAAGTATTGGTGTCGGAATAGTAGCTTGGCTTGTGTCAAGCGACCAAGCTTAATTATTAAGCGATAGTAATTTTCGGGTGGTTTAGATCGTGCCCTTCGATGGCACCTATTTACGAATCTGTAGTGAGCAAGACGACTAAAAAATACTCGCTCCATTGAACAAATTTTTTGGTCGTCCGAAAATTAAAAAAAACGTGCCCATCAGCTTATCAACTTGATTTATCATACATATACAACCATAGGTATAACGTTCGCTGAAATTCCGTGTAAACAAGCATCGGATGAGAAAAAAAAAAAAAAAAAAAAAAAAAAAAAAAAAAAACGCCGACAGCACAGTTGAAGCGCGTGCACGTACATCAACACGTGAAACCGTGAAATCATCGCCACACACTGGCCTGAAATACATTACAGACGATAAGCCGCCTTTTATCCTCGTCGCCGTCGTCGTCACGTCGACGCGCTTACTCCATACACCACGTAATCGCGAAAGACCACGTAGGTGTATACATGTGGTATTATTATATAGGTACATACTCTAGTCCCGCAACTGCGATCGCTGTACGTAAAAGAGTGTTTCTGTTTTACGACGCTGTCAGGTCGCTCGATCGCACGTGATGTAATGATTATCCACCACGTGAAAGTTGTTTTTTTTTTTCTTTTGGGAATTGACGAGCTTTTATGATATTTTTCTTAAAACACGAGTATTAGAAATACGCCCGGAAAGACGAAAATAAAGTAGAATCCAATTATCTTATTCGTACCCAGTCCGGCTATCAAAGTTCCAAAACGTACAGCTATGCGTCAAAAAAACGCTTTGAAATATCATTGGCCAACTTCTACGGAGAGAATCCCAAATAGAGTGGCGAAAATAAGGAGCAGATTAGTCCTCTCGCGTAAAGAAAATCAATTTCCACTCGCGTTCGCTCATTGGCTTCTCCCCGACGGGCCGGTATGGTCGTAAAGCACTGCCACACCCCCTCGGGATGTTTACGAGATTTACGAGCTATGTGCGAAAGTTTTGAGGTCAAAGGCGGTAGAGGAGCACCAGTGGCAGGAGATTCTTCGACCTCCGCTTTATACTATGTGTACCTATCGAAGCGCGGGCTTGCACCAAAACTCACGCAACAACAGCACAACGGTATCGGCATGGTATACTCATCAGCAGCCCTGTTGTTTTAAATCCTCGAACTTCAAGGCCATCATCGTTGGCTAATTGATCTCATACATGTAAAGGCACACATGCAGCGGACAAAAAGGAATACCTTGCATGCTAGTACTCGGAATTTGCCATCTTCGATTCAATACAATCCAGCGGACACGCGCTGACACCCTTTCGTTACGTATAGAGCGACGCACATGGGAGTAGGGGTTGCATTGTCGAGTTAAGTCTCTTCGATATGCCGGCACGGGAGAGAGCGAACTGTATGTACAATGGAATGAGCCTTGAATAATTTATTGTTATGCATTTCGGCCGATCTGTCTCCACGCGAGCTGTTGTATACATTATGTGACAGCTGATCGGCACGCTTTTGCGTATTAAATACCTATGCGGGTATATATACATGGTTTTATTGTAGCTAGGCGGGAATAGCGTGATTTGGATAGGGAACTTGTTCTTGCGTCATACATGATTTTACAAACTTGAAATAATGATAAATCAGCTTCTCGCTAACAATGTAAACAATCGGATATGGCAACAAGTGTCCGCGTGTATCGAAATTCGGATGTGAGACTAATTTGGTACCCGCCGATAAATCAACCCCAAACTATATGTGCAAAACTCTCTCGCAGCTGACCTGATTATTCAGCTTCTGTGTGAACCTGTCCGGTATAGATGTCGCGAAATTATTTAGAAGACAATTTCGCGAGAGCGAGCCTTGAAAGATGCATCGGCTGCAGAGGAACTTCTGAAATTCACGCGGCAGAGGAGGGGATTGAGTTGTTTCGCTCCACGAGTGTTTTATTTTTGACAAAGAGAAATTGTTATGAGAAGAAAAAGCAAAAACCCTCACTCGCAGCAGCAGCAGCAACAAGTACACACGCGTAACACCATCATCCATTGGCTATAATCAAACTTACGCGTGGTACCGTTGTTTCTCTCGCGGGAGAGGACCACCTGTTTGTTCTGCATCGCCCACGGGACTCAATCTAATCGCAAGCTCGATTTTCACCCCCATGCACAGCCATCTCCACTGTACAACAATAGCAACAGTACAGCGAAGCTTGGTGTTTTCCGTCACCCCCTTCGGGCTACCGTGTATATACTACATATAGTACACCGCACAGGAATCCGATCCCTTCCTCCTCCTCCTCCTCCTCCCTCGAGGTAACAAACTCGCTCGTCAGCCCCTCTGTTTCCCTCTCGCTGATTGTGCACATAAAACAACAGCGGTTGACCCACGGTTTAAGTTCGATTGGTTTTCATTGCCACGGGCAGTCTTTTAGCGTCTCGGACATGCACCCTCCGCTCGCTCGCTCGACCCCCGTTTCCCTCCCGGATCACGTTATTTAATCCCTATTAGTTTTTATTGTATACAAGCAGTACAACGAGGTACGTGGAGCCGCAAGTGTACATGGCTTACAAGGCTTTACGTATATACACGTGCGATTAATTTATCGGATTCAACGGAAAAATTAATAAGGGCAAATCGAGCGTAAAGGAGGCGCCTATCCGGAGTTATTACGTCATCATCATCTTTTCGAGGTCTCAATCGTGGCGCGCACGCCTCGCCGATCAGTTTTCCCCTCGAAGAAGAGGCTCGCGCGAGCAAAGAAAAAGTGCGCGTGTGTTCGAGAGAGCTCGCTGGGAGGAGCGAGAAGAGCAGCAACAGCTAGATTTTCCCAAGGCCGTGACGTGCTCGAAAAGTCGCGGTGTTACTTTACACACGCTGCATGACGTTAAACGGACGGTGGTGCGCGTCGGCTTCCGTAGTAATTGACCGCGAGAGCAATTCAATCTCGCGCGGCTGACACCACGTGTCTTTCGCGCGGTAGACAGGGCTTGTTTGTAGGTACACACGGGGAGTTTTTGCAACGCGTGTGTTATGGCCACGACACGAGGGTTTCCGAATACATAAGTATACGTTCTTTGCAGGGAAAGGTATATTGGAGCAGGGAGAAAAAAAAAGGGTTTGATTATGACGGTATATGTGCATACGGAGAGGAGGGGGTGCGTGTGAGTGTATACTCAGTTTCGTGTGTACGTGTTGGCGTTACTCTGCAGGGCTCTGGGGCGACTGGACGGCAGGAGATAACAAATTCAGAGAGGAGGAATAAAGAGACGACGACGAGAACGGACTGCATGGCTTTGTTTTCGAGTTGGACATCGGAGAGGGAAATATTATGGACTGCAGGGTCTTTTTTAGGCTATTTTGATTATTTTTTTTTTTTTTTTTTTTTCCATTTTCGCTGCCCTTTTTAGGAAATAACTTTTTCCGTGATCACGTAAAGCCAAAGGACTAATAATAGATTTTACCCTTGGGATGTCCATAATCGTAAATTTTAGGCCAGCAGCGCTCTACTTGGGGGTCAGATATTAATAAATATGGTTTTATTGTTTGCATAACTATACAAGCACAACATTCACGGATAAAAACATGAGTGTTCACAGCTTGTGATCAGATCCTGACTAACTAAACAAGGGTTGGGTGGCTTACCCCGGCATCTGGTTTATTTCAACACACGCTCTACTGTTGTTGTGATTTATGCCAATTACGCGTGCGGAGTACGGAGCTTTGGATGATTTAATTGCAACTTCATTAAACTTATATGCTTTGGTTTGAAGTTTTAATTTAATTTCGTAATTTATTTAAACTATGATTAACTTCATTAACTTTCGAATAAAATCTGCTCAACTTGAGAGTTAGAAGCAATAATATCTGCTGGGGGAAACAATTGAAAATGCTAATAGAAACGAGCTCTCTTTTAAGCTCTAGCAGAACGAAAGTTATACATACGAGAAAATTTCGTGATTCATCCACAAGTCGATATAAAATTGTATTTACTGATTAATAAGTCATTCATAACTTAATCATTATTTCTAATTATATCGATAAGTTAGTAAATTAAAACATCATTTTCAATTTATACCGATACTGATTTATTAGTTACTTTAATCGAATTTAAATTAAAAGTTGAATGAAAGTTAAAACTTTATCCAAATGTTGTTAAGAGAAAAAAAAACTTAATTCACCCATATATTATGAGTACAATGTTGAATTTAACTTCTGTAGGTGATGCAATAGATTTGATCTTACCTTGCATGTTTTAATTCGCTGGTGCAAATGAAAAGAATAAACACTCAGTAGGTCGCGGATAAGATTATTCCTCGGTTTTTAGTCGCAGGGACTGCTCGTGTCGTTCGCAAGCTCGATAGGCGTGTACGCTGCTTTAGAGTGGCTGTCGAACTATGAATTTCATCGGGGTATTTGATAAACTACGGCGGAATCCGAGCGACTCGAGTGCCACGTACATGTGGTTCGTGACGTCAAGGAGTGACGTGTTGTCTCGCTGATAAACAAGTTTTCGGAAAGATACCGCCGTAATGTAAAACTTGTCGCTAGAGCTTTTAACCATACCGACTCTACTCTAGGTATTGACGTTGTTTCCAACAAAGTGTAATATTTGGAGTTTGGTATTTTAATCACATTTTAAGTACAGCTTTCGCAAACTGGTAAGATTATCAAAGCGATTGTGTTGGTATGTAAACCTCTATTTTGTCACCAAAGTTATACGTTTGCCCTGAAAACATTCTTGTCACAAAAAAAAAAAAAAAATTCCAAAGCGATTCCAGAGCTTTACGTGGAAAGTGAAAACAATTTACTCTCAATAACTTGACAAACGAAAGGACGATAGGGTTGAATTTAGAATGAAAGGCATGAATATATTACTCTACAACGGCACTACATGCGCACCACATAAATATGTATATACTATACATTCGGATTAGCAAAAAACGAATTATAAAACTATGGCATAATATATCCTTCATTGGCATTTCATAAAAGTGATGTATTATTCATTTTAAAAAGCAATATTGAATACCCAAACTTGAAACTGTGGCTGATGAAAATATACGAGTAAAAGTAAATTAACGACGCGAATTGTGCATTATTTTACTCATACCTGCTCTGGAAAAAAAAAATAAATAAAAAAATGTTTGAATGAACGAGGTAGTTTTGAAATTGACCATCAAAGGAGCAAAAGAAATGATGTTGATTAACATATTGAACGAGTTGTCCCCTTTTTCCCAAATCCAAAGACTCATCATCCCCATCACCATCAATTAACAGCCAAAGAGCGAACTTCCTTATATCCCCGAAAATCAAGCGCCCCACCAATCGCCATCTGATTGAACATCTGTGGGGATCTCCCTCTGTCCCTCGCAAGGCACTAAGCCAACACATCCCAGAATCCTCGTCTTCCCGTGTATATGATATACACGCACAGGTATACATATATATACCTCCACGTTGTGTCCAGCAGATGCACGCGCGCCTCTAAAAGTGGCGTCTCGCGAAGGACGAGCATCATCAGATCCCCGAAGAGGCACCTACTTACTGGCAACGGGTGACTTTCTAGGGGTACGAGCATGTAACTATACACATATAGACACAGATCGAGGCGCAAGCAAGTAAACGGAACGAATTAAAGGGAGCGAGTCTGGGTGCGTGTATGTGCGTACATCACGAGGGGAATTTCAAAGACGATGGGATGTCTCTCGTATCCGCGCGCGAGAGAGAGAGAGCTATACCGCACGAGGGGCTGGGTAAAAAGGTGCTGCGGTAGCAAGGAAGCGAAGGAGAACTGAGGTCGGGAGCGGGCAAGGCCGCTGCTCACGGGATCTTGGGTGCGTTAAGTATACATGTATATATACGGACGCGCGTGCGGATTGCCTGCAGTGGTTTCTATATAGGTACATTTATAAGGCGTACTCGGTTTTACGGGGGAAAATTAGTGCCGCTCTGATTTTTCGGGTTTTCCTTTTGCTCTCGGGTTATATCTCGATGCTCCGCTCATCAGAGACGTTTCGACGGATAAGGATGGCTTGTTTTGGAGTTATTCTCGGTTACTATCAGTTTCTCAATGCGGATGTCGAATGTATATTAAATGGAAATTATGTTTCGGGGACAAAGGCAATGCGAGTAGCCCATCGGTCGTTAAATTGAGCTTCGTTCCAATCGTCTATTTTGGGCAATGTACGTATAGACTTATGTTCTTCTTTTTATAGAGAAACAAGCAATTTTTTTCACTTAGAGCTCGATAAATAATGTTCTGTTTAATCGGCGATTGATTGTCATCGAAATCCGTATGAGTAGATAAATCGATGTATTTTTTCACGTACATACGATATTTTTACTTCAGTTTTAATTAAAAAACAAAAAAAAGGCCTGGTACAACCAACATCGATTGTTATCCATGTACTAGACTTTAAAGTCACTCAACGGGCATTGTGTGCACGAATCCAAAGTTCTTTCGGTCGTAATGACTCGACAACTCGACCATCAGTCGACGCGTGTATCGTTCACCCATTTGTCAAACCAAAGGCGTCGCAAAACCACTCGGAAATTGATAAAATTCCCAAACCACATCCACGGGGCAAGCTGCAAACGCCATATCTACATCACACGCTTCTCTACGCTCGCATACATGTATCCACACTTTGTAAACTGCGCAGCAACGAGCCCGACGTTTTGCAGAGGTGCACCGGGACCGAACACCTGCCGTCACGAATTTCGGGGTGTAGGTATGTATATATACCTATAAATACAAGAAGTACGTGCACACAATACGTACAGCTACGGCAGCATACTGTGTGCAGATATACATTAGTTCCAACCGTGGTGTACTTTGCCCAGCAAACTGTATAAATAAACGCACACGCGTATCGCTCGCAGTTGGTTAAAATAAATTTTTCATTACCATGTATGACTCGGTAATGCGCTACACATCCTCCACCGATCAACTACAAGTATACACACATGCATGAATATAATGAGCTGTTTACCGATACTCCAAAGCACGAAACCGATCTCCGATCCCATTTTCCCACGTGGCCGCATCAGCGTAACCGGAAAATCCATCCACTCGCCGCAACCAACTCGCTAAAACTCCAAAAACGGGAGGATTCGTTCACACGGAGTGAAAAACAAAGAAAAAAAAAAAAAAAATCAAACACGCACACGCGCCACGCGCGCTAATATTGCACGGATTCGCGTTATCGTGCCACATTACGTATATACCCACCTACAGTTATATATATACATGGGCGCTCGTGGCGCGCGCAACACACTCTGGGCGCCGGCTCCATAACTGCGCAAATGAACTAAACGACACGTCCCGATTTTTACCAAGACAAAGTGTCCCAAGTACCGCGTCGAAAGAGCTGTCTTCTGTACAGCCACCCCCCCCCCCAGCCCTTGGTACAGCTTACACAGGCGATAATCGATACGTATCATCGTTCCTGTCGTTCCACGGACGATCGTCACCCGCGCGGCTTCGTTTACTTTGAATTTCAAATCCGCAAGCTCTGCAGAGCGCGTTTATAAGTGAGTGCACAAAAAAGCATACAAGCACTCGCACGCAGATCGAGAACAAAAAGCAACCACTGCGGGAGAGCGGACAAAAGAAATAGTGCAAGCTCGACAGAGGAGAGAAAAAGCTCTGTACGTATGGGTGTTGAATTGTATATGCGGTGTTGTATGGGCTTGTGTGCGTGTTGTACAATTGTTATAACATATGTATATATTATATGTATACGTACTGTGCGTGGCGCCGGAGTTTTATTGCAGCGCACCACCACCGATCCCTCTCAACTATCAAATAATAGTATTATATTGGCGCCTATGGTCTGCGGCTGCTCTACACGACAGCGTGCCTACATGTCATCGCGCATTTTTGCACGCCAATTATTATTAAATGATTATTGTGTACGAGACACGTTGCGCGCGCACACACACACACACACACACAGAGAGACACAATTGAATATGAACAAAAGTGCACGATTAAGCTCCCCAAGTGAGGAGACGGTCGTCTCGAGCGGTCGCGCAAAATGTGAGACCGGCACTACCGTGCACTCGTACTTTAACACATTTTTCCACGCATCCACGAAGATATCGCGCAAGCAGCTGTGTGTGCTATATACTTGCACGTGCGATCGGTATTTCTTTTCCAACGAGACGATCGGCCTGCACCGCCGGCGCACAGAGTCCAACTGCTGAGTACTCTGGTGCGCCCACCACGAGCTCTGTCGCCGTCACTCCGTCTCTCTCTCTCTACGGAACAGCCAGCGCATGCCAGCAGCTGTACGTGTACACCTCTACTATACCGTCTCTCTTCCGCTCCCTCTGGGACAGAGCTGCGCACGAGCGTCCCGACCGAGAGCGGCTTGGGCTCTTCCTTCCCACTCTCTTTCGACCGAGAGGCCTCCACCACTGCTACTACTTACCAGTCTCTCTCTCTCTCTATCTCTGTGTGTGAGTATTCTCTGGGTGTACAGTATACATGTTCCATACCGCTGGCGCACGGATGGATGAAGCGCGGGAGTAGAGGTGAGGCGGGAGGTAGCGCGAGGACGAGGCATCGGGCGGGCGGAAGGAGGTGGCCGCTGTTAGACGAGTCGACGATGGACACACACAGACGTAGTGACGATGACGCGCGTGGCGGGAATAAAAGCTGGCTCTTTGGCGCGTTGGGCTGATCATGGGGTTGATCGCTTTACCGATGGGCTGCGGAGCTTTTTTTTTTTTTTTTTTTTTTTTTTTTTTTTTTTTTTTTTTTTTTTTTTTT